>NDFG01000429.1:153062-186236 GCA_002167245.1 Sporophila hypoxantha
TCGTTCTGGTGCCTGTTGATCTCACTCATGATTTTCTCGTTGGTTTTCATCATGGTCTCAATGGCGTTTTCCAGGGGGGAGATGATGATCTGTGCGCAGGGAGGGGTCAAGGCTGGCAGGGTGGGCTGTCCCCAGCCCAGAGGGACCCCATGAACCCCTGAGACCGCTGGGGCTGCACATCTCATCCCAGGAAGCCCTCAGACCCCTGTGACAGCCACCAAGACACCCTGTGACAGCCACCAGGGCACTCTGTGACAGCCCCACCAGGACACCCTGTGACAGCCACCAGGACATCCTGTGACAGCCACCAGGGCACCCTGTGACAGCCACCAGGGCACTCTGTGACAGCCACCAGGGCACTCTGTGACAGCCCCACCAGGACACCCTGTGACAGCCACCAGGGCACTCTGTGACAGCCACCAGGGCACCCTGTGACAGCCCAGCCAGGACCACCCTGTGACAAAGGCCACCAGACACCCTTGTGACAGCCCACCAGGCATCTGTGACAGCACCAGGGCACCTGTGACAGCCACCAGGGCACTCCTTCTGTGCACAGCCAACCGGGCACTCTGTGACAGCCACCAGGCCACCCTGTGACAGCCCAGCCACCAGGGCACCCTGTGACAGCCACCAGGACATCCTGTGACAGCCACCAGGGCACTCTGTGACAGCCACCAGGGCTCCTTGTGACAGCCACCAGGACACCCTGTGACAGCCCAGCCAGGGCACCCTGTGACAGCCACCAGGGCATTCTGTGACAGCCACCAGGGCACCCTGTGACAGCCACCAGGGCACCCTGTGACAGCCCAGCCAGGACACCCTGTGACAGCCACCAGGACATTCTGTGACAGCCCAGCCAGGACACCCTGTGACAGCCACCAGGCCACCCTGTGACAGCCACCAGGCCACCCTGTGACAGCCCCACCAGGACACCCTGTGACAGCCACCAGGGCATCCTGTGACAGCCCAGCCAGGACATCGTGTGACAGCCCAGCCAGGGCACTCTGTGACAGCCACCAGGACACTCTGTGACAGCCACCAGGACACTCTGTGACAGCCACCAGGACACTCTGTGACAGCCCAGCCAGGGCACTCTGGGACAGCCACCAGGGCTCCTTGTGACAGCCACCAGGACACCCTGGGACAGCCACCAGGACACCCTGTGACAGCCCAGCCTGGACACCCTGTGACAGCCACCAGGACATCCTGTGACAGCCACCAGGGCATTCTGTGACAGCCCCACAAGGACATCCTGTGACAGCCCAGCCAGGACACCCTGTGACAGCCACCAGGGCACCCTGTGACAGCCACCAGGACACCCTGTGACAGCCCAGCCAGGGCACTCTGTGACAGCCACCCAGGGCACCCTGTGACAGCCACCATGTCACATCACATCTCCCCTGCCGTGGCTCCTGAGCCTCCCTGGATGCTGGCCAAGCACCCGCCCCTGTCAGAGGAGCAAATCCCACACACTGTCCATGCTGCCCACAGGGCATGGCACAGGCAGGACACGCTGCCCATCCCCAGCTTGAGCTCCTGGCAGGGCTGGAGCGCCCACCAGGGTCCCGGGAGAGCCCCCCAGCCCCCTCCTCACCGTGTCAGTGGAGGTGACAACGAACCAGCGCAGGATGCCCGGCAGGGGATAGGCTGTCCTGAAGGTTGTCCTCTCGATCCACATGTTCTGTGGCAAGAGCAGCAGTCACTGCCCAGCCTTCTCCCACCGCCCCTGGCTGCCCCATGGCACGGGGYGCTCCCACCTCCATGGGCACGGCACCAGGGACCCTCAGGTCCTTGCAGGGCCCCCCCAGCTGAGGGTCCTGGCAGCTCCCCCCAGCACTCACAGCAAATTCATTGTCGGGATCGCTCGGGCCCCTCTTGAAAGGCCGCGAGTAGCTGAACCTCTGGATGTGGTTGGCTTTGTAGAAGCTGTGGGGAGGGAAGGGACAGAGATGGGAGAGGACCCCCAGTGTGTCCCAGCAGCCACAGGGAGCAGAGCCCTGTGTGGACACTCACTTGGTGATCTGCTCCGGGATGCTGCGGCCCTTGAGGCGCACCTTGGCTTCCTGTGCCGGCTGCACGGTGAAGCACTGGATGTCTGAGGGATGTCTGAGTGAGGGAACACTCTGCAGGACAGGGCTGCAGGGGACAGGGCTCCAGAGCCCTCAAGGGTGAGCCCCAGGGGGACAGAGGGGCATTTATGGKATTCCCACATGGAGAGGGATGGACAGAGACCAAGCCACGCTCCCAGCTGTCACAGACAGATTTTCTGACAAATCCCTTTGCTGGGATTTTTCTCCTGAGAAGCTGAGAAGCCTCAGAAAAGAAATGTAAACAGTAATTATCTGATGGCTGTGGGATGTGGTCTGGAGATGCTTTACCAACAGGTGCATCTTGGATTGGTCTCATGTGAATTGTTTTTACTTGATGACCAATCGTGGTCCAGATGTGTCGGGACTCTGGTGAGCCACAAGATTTTATTATTCCTTCCTTTCTAACTTTCTGATGTCTTCTTTCTCTTTCTTTTAGTATAGTTTTAGTATAGATAATTAATATAATATAATATAATATAATATGATATGATATGATATGATATGATATGATATAATATAATATAATATAATATAATATAATATAATATAATATAATATAATATAATATAATATAATATAATATTTCTATTATATTATATGCCTATTTATAACAGTTATATTATAATATAACATTTCTATTATATTATATACCTATTTATAACAGTTATATTATATTATATTATATTATATTATATTATATTATATTACATCAGCCTCTGAAACATGGAGTCAAAAATTCTCCTCTCTTTCCCTCGCCCTGGCGACCCTCAAACACCACCACACGCATCCCTGTCCCTGTGCACACAGAGGATACACTGCCCTGGGGAGTCAGTGATGTCCTGGCCAGGGGGGGATGTGCTCTTCAGCTTCTCAGCCTTGGGGAAGGGGCTCAGCAGCTGCATCTCAAAGTCCTCACGCCGCTCGTACTCCTTGCCCCGGTAGATGAAGACCTTGTTCTGCAGGGCAGGAAGGTGYCAGCTCATCCCTGTGCCACAGAGCAGGGCCAGCAAGCCCCAGAGCACTGGGATGCTGGTGCTGATAAGGCTTTCCTGCCAAGCAGGAGACACCCCCCATCTGGAAAAAAATACCTCCCCAAACCCAGGGACTAGAAGAAAAACGAAAGAAGGCGCATGGAGAATCAGGATTGGCGCCAGCCAAGCAATGTCACTAAGGACAAATCCTGTGGGACAAATTTGGTGGCTTCTACYAGGGTGTGGCAGCARGGGGGGATGAGGGGAGAGTGACTGGACTTGTGCAAACCATCTGAGCCTGGGATGTCCCCTGGATGGGACAGATAAGGAAGGAAGGTAAGGAACAGGCTGGATGGGGACACTCAGAGAGTTGTGGTGCACAGGTGGAGACCAGTGAGGAGTGGGGGTCCCTGGCTATGGAGGTGGCAGCTGTGGAGGGTCCCTGGCTATGGAGGTGGCAGCTGTGGAGGGTCCCTGGCTATGGAGGTGGCAGCTGTGGAGGGTCCCTGGCTATGGAGGTGGCAGCTCTGGGGCTGCTCCTGGCTCTGCTTACCCTGAGGAAGGTGGGGAAGCCCTGCCCGTAGTACCCCACGGCAAAGTAATCCGGGCTGGGCCGCAGCACCTTCAGGATCTTCTCATAGAACTTGGCCTCTCGCTGCTGCAGAGGAGAGGGGCAGSATGAGGGCAGGAGGGGGCCCTGCAGACCCCCCATTCCCCCTGCCAGCAGCACCCCCAGCCCAGGCAGGCAGGCACCCACCAGGATGTCACTCAGCATCTCGTAGTCGAACACGTGGCTCTCGTACTGCTCCGCCAGCTCCTTGCAGATGTGGATGGCTTCCTCCCACATCTGGAGGAGACAGAGAGGGGCCCCCCAGTGCAGGGTGAGCTGGGGAAGGGGGCACCAGAGACTTCCAGCASGGACCACCTGCACCCCTGGCCCCTGTGAGGAGGGGGAGAGGGCTCTCCTGTGGGGATTGGGGGTGCAGTGGGCAGCAGAAGAACTTGGCTTCCCACCATGCCCAGCCCTGGAGCCCCCAGCTGACCCCATCAAGCCTTTGTCCAGAGATGTCCAAGCTCCTGACCCGGGCTGGGATGGGACAGCATGGGACAGGGATGGGACAGGGATGGGATGAGGGACAGTGGCTGTGGGTTGAACCATCCAGCCCAGGCTCACTGCAGAGCAGCTCCAGCCCTTCTGCAGCAATGGGGAGTGAGGGGCTTTGCTGAGAATGGGATCTGGGAGCATGAAACAAGGGGGAATGGGTGGCAAGGGGGCCAGGCTTGCCCTAAGGCAGCCCAGCTCCCTCCAGTTTTGTGGTTTCAGAGGCTGCAGGGTCTGTAGGGGCCACACTCACCTTGCCCTGGTCGAAGTATTCGATGATCTGGTTGTACAGAGCCTCCTTCAGCTGGCGCTGAGTGTGCAGGTGGAGCCCGTGTGGGCCTGGCACAGGGGCTGCATTCGACTCCTCTGACCACTGCACAAGGGACTGGGGACCTGTCACACCCTGGGCCACGGGGCTGCCCCCTCCTGCCAGCCCCCCAGCCCCCCGTGCCCACCGTGAGCAGCCGGGCGTGCAGCAGCAGCGTGTAGGCTCCCTCCGTGTAGTTCTCGTAGCTGATGTGCAGGTCCTTCAGCTTGTACAGGTACCTGGGGGTGACAGAGCCACGTGTGGGGGGTGACAGCACCATCACCCTGCCCCTCAGGCCGCCCTACCAAGCCCATCCCATTGGGAATGGCCAGGAGCCCCCAGCCCAGGTGCTGCAGGGGATCCCAGGGCTGTGCTCACCTGATGTACATGGCCTGGCGGTCGATCTCCTTGTAGAAGTTCTGTGCAAAGGCAGATGAGGCTGTTTGAGTGGCCACAGGGGTGGCACATGCCACAGCCCCCCACACAGCCACCCTCTGGGTCACAGTGCTGCCAGGACTGTCCCCACACAGGGATGGCCATGGCCCTGGGCAGCTGCACAGTGACATCCCAAGAGATGCCAGCTCTGGCACCACGTGCACCCCCTCTCTGCTGTGCCAAGGGCACCCTAGGGACTTGGGGACAAGCCCTACCAGCCCTGGGGACCTGGGGGAGCACAGGAAGAAGCCCTGGCTGCCCCAGGGAGCTGGGACATGGGATGAGCCCTGCCAGCCTCAGGGAGCTGGAGCAGGGCACGGGTGCTCACCAGGAGGTTGACGGTGCAGCTCATGCTGTAGGTCTTGTTCTCATCGTTCATGACAGCCCTGTAGTCCAGGAGCCGCTCCAGGAGCTCGCTCACCAGCCTCACAAAGTCCTCTCCAGGCTTGGCCAGCTCGGGGTGGCTCTGGCAGCAGCTCAGCAGGCTGGGGAAGAGAGGGGACCACGGGGCCCAGTGCACAGCCAACTCTGCTGTGCTCCCACCACTGCCCTGCCCAGCAGCAAAGGGCAGGGACAAAGCCTGGGCAGAGCAGGGGCATCTCCTGGGGCAGGGGTGACTCCTGGGACAGAGATAATACCTGGGACAGAGGTAACACCTGGGACAGAGATAGCACCTGGGGCATGGGCATCATTTAAGGCATAGGGTAATTCCTGGGGCAGGACAAGGGTAAATCTTGGGGCAGGGGTGTCAGCAGGGACAGGAGCATCACCTGCAGCAGGGGTAACACCTGGGGCAGAGATAACACCTGGGGCAGGGGTAATTCTTGGGGCAGAGATAACACCTGAGGCAGAGATAACACCTGAAGCAGGGGTAATTCCTGGGGCAGGGGTATCACTTAAGGCATAGGGTAATTCCTGGGGCAGGGGTGTCACCAGGGACAGGAGCATCACCTGCAGCAGAGATAACACCTGGGGCAGGCTGGCTGGGCCAGCAGAGACGTGCAGGGGGCACACGGTGGTGCTCAGGCACCCTCAGCCTCCCTCCTCGCTGGTCCCTTTCCCCKTGGCACACTCCGGGCCAGGGCACAGCGCGAGGAGGAGTGGGATGGCAGCAGGAATGGTGACAGCAAAGGGGAGAAGGCGGCAGGGATGTCACCGCACACTCACATGCTCTTGAAAAGCTGCATGTACTGCTCGTCCCCGCGGCCGCCCTCCACCTCGCTGTCCAGCCTGCGCAGGATCTCATCCTCAAACTGCAAAGCGGACAAAGAAGGGCTGAGCTTGGAGCAGCCCCTCCCCAGTGACCATCCCACAGAGAAGGTTCCAGGCCACGCCACTGCCCTGCCGGGGGTGGTTCCCAGCCCATCCCAGCCCATCCCGGCCCATCCCAGCCCATCCCAGCCCTGACCCGGCTGAAGGCGCCGCTCAGGCGGTGCTCGCACAGCATCATGTCGAAGAAGATGGGGATGGTGGATTTGCGCAGCTCCAGCTCCGGCACCAGCGTCATCTCCAGGATGGGACCCACCATGCCCGGGATGAACTCGATCTTGCGCTGCCCTGCGAGGACAGGGAGGGCTGGGATGGGCAGATCRACGCCCGAAGCAGCAAAACCCCGCTCGCCACACCCACTCTGGGCGCGGAGAGCCAAAACTCCYTCCCTGCGCAGCGCGGCTCACCGAGGCTGTACCACATGTCCCGGATGGATGCTCCGATGGTGGCTCTCATGTCCCCGTACCTGCGGGGACAGAGGGACAGCATCGCTCTGCAGCCCCGGGTGTGCCCGGCCCAGCTGGCCCATCCCAAAATCCCTGTCCCCAAGGCAGGGACTCACTTGGCCAGGATACTGTTGCGTTTGGCCGGCGAGAAATTCTCCAGCTGCAGCGAGTCCTGGGTGAGGAAAGCCACGGCCAGGTGGAAATAATTGTTCCAAAGCTGCGGTGGAAGCAGAGGGATGAGTGCCAGGCTGGGTGGCACAGCAGCGGGGCCTGCTCCTGACCCGCCTGCACTGAGGCAGTGCCACCCACCTGCAGCTCGAAGTCGCTGTTGCTCAGGAACATCTCGGTTAAGGTGGTGGCAAAGTGGTTGATGGCACGCAGGAACTCCCTGGGCACAGCGGGCACTGAGTGAGGGCAGCACCAGCGTGCCCAGTGCCCAGCCTGGTGTGCCCACCACCATCACACAGCGGGGTGAGGTCCTTTCTGCCCCCCAAACGCTGTCCTGCATGTCCAGAGTCCACCTGCCCCACTGTCACCCTGATATTGTCTGAAAAATCCCCTTTGCCCAGGATTTTGCTCCTGGGAAGCTGAGAAGCCTCAGAGAGGAATGCAAACAATAATTATCTGATTGCTGCTCCTGTGTTTTGCTGCTTTGGAATGTGGCTCGGGCATCGTTTACACCAACAGGTGAAAGTTTGATTGGTTTCATGTGAATTGTTTTTACTTAARGGCCAATCACAGCCAGCTGTGTCGGGTTGACACCGAGAGTAAGTCACAGGTTTTTATTCTTCATTCTTGTTAAACCTTCTGATGTATCCTTTCTCTTTCTTTAGTAGTTTTAGTATAGCATTCATAATAGAATATAATTATAATAGAATATAATTATAATAGAATATAACATTATAATATTATAGTGTAATGTAATATTATAATATAATGTAATATTATATTGTCATGTAATATAATGTAATTATAATGTAATATTATAATGTAATATAATATAATGTAATATATAATATAATATAATGTAATATATAATATAATATAATGTAATATAATATAATATAATATAATATAATATAATATAATATAATATAATATAATATAATATAATATAATATAATCAGCCTTCTGTGAACAAGGGTCAAATTCTCATCTCTCCCCTCCTCCTGGGGACCCTCACAAACACCACACCCCTCAGCACCCCAGGTGCTCACAGCCACCCCAGCCTCCCCCCGTGGTCCCCCCCAGCCCCTCACCGGTTCTGCACCATGTTCATCACCACCCAGTCGCCGGGATACACCGTCTTCCCAATCAGGTCCTTGAAAAGGATAAAAGTCTCCATGAGGAAGTCCTGCAAGGGAYGCACAGAGGTCAGGAGCCGTGCAGTGCCCTCCGGAGGATGCTGCGAGGGAGGCGCTGGTGCCAGAGGGCCCCGCGTTGCACTCACCATCAGCTCAGGGCGGGAGGGGAACGCCTGGATGTAGGTGCTGTAGTGGTCCTTGTCCATCTGGCTCAGGATGGCGGCCATGCAGGCCACGTAGTGGCTCTGGGGGACAGGAGCTGCTCAGGCCCTGCTGGCTCCTGCAGCTCCAGTCGGTTCATAACCCAGAGCCCCAGCTGCCCTGGGCTCTGTCCAGCCCCACCCACCCTGGTCCCTTCTTCCCCAGCTCCCTTCATCTGCGCCCCAGGGCAGGGGTGGGAGGGCTCCTGCACCCACCAGGATGCCAGGGGCATGCAGGAGTAATTACAGAGTGGTGCTGAAGCGCCTCTGTCATTTTTGAGATAATTTAAGGTCATCTGTAGATGTAAGGGCATTTTGAAAATGGCAAGCAGGTTCCTTCGGGAGTGCCTCCGGTGGAGGGTCCCAAACTGAGCCCTCGCCTCCACTCCTGGGGGCTCCAGCTTTGCAGCAGGACAAGTGGAGTGTGCACCAGCAGGATGCTGCCCAAAAGCCGTCCCAGAGACACATCCGAGGCTGGAAACTGCAGGAAAGGGCAGCAATTCCTGGGCTAAGAGCATCGTCRGGCACGCTCAGGGGGAGCGATGGCCCTGCCGTGCCCCGGTGTCACTGATGGAGCTTCGTGGGTGCCAACCCATGCCCAGAGACCGCCGTGCCTGAGCCCTGTGCGGGCAGCGCCGGGCTCTGGGCACCGCGGCTGCCCTTCCTTCCACCTGGCCGGGCCGGCCACTGCCGAGCTCCGCCCGGATTCCAGCGGAGCATTCCGCCACTGCCGGAGCTTCCGGCCCGGATTCCAGCGGAGCATTCCCGCACTGCCGGAGCTCCGGCCCGGATTCCCAGCGGAAGCATTTCCCGCACTGCCGGAAGCTCCGGGCCCGGATTCCAGCGGACATTCCCGCACTGCTGGAGCTCCCGCCCGGATTCCAGCGGAGCATTCCCGCACTGCCAGAGCTCCCGGCCCGGATTCAGCGCAGCATTCCCGCACTGCCATTTCCCACTTGCAGCCCAGGCCGAGCACACGCAGACCCAGCGGGCTGCTCGGGGAGGGAAGTGACCGCTGCCGGTTGACCGAGGGCTCCAGCCCCGCACCCCCAGCGCGGGGCAGCCCCGGGAGCATCCCGGGATGGGGCGCAAGCCCACCGAGAGCTGCCGCGGGTGAAGCAACGAGCGGCCAGCCCTGGCTTGCGAGGGGTTTTCCGTCTCTAGGAGGGAATTCCAGGGAATTCTCTTGTGCAAAGCAAACGGATCAAACCCCAAAATCTCCCGCTTGCTCCGGGAATCCATCGGCGCCAGGTGCCCGCCGCCGCAGCAGCACCGGCACACCGGGGGGACCCCGGTACGCCCCGCCCGGGCAGCGCCCTCCCGGTGCCGGGCTCCGGGCTCCTGCCGGGGCTCCGGGGCTCGGCTCGCGGGCGCGCACCCCGTGCCGGGGCTCCGCCCCCCCGCCCCGCCCGCCCCCGCGGCTCCGCCCCGGTACCGGCGAGCGCGCGCCGCCCCCGCCCCGCCCCGCCCCGCGCCCGCCGCTGCCGGACCCCGCGCTGCCGCCGCCGCCGCCGCCTCGGAGCACCAGGTACCGGGCGGGATGGGGAGGAGGCTGGCCCGGCAGGCGGGCGGCGCCGGACCGGGTGCTGCGGGTATCGGCCCTGCGGCGCCCGCCGGTACCGGGACCCCGGGCCGGCCCCGCGGCCGGGGCGTTGGAACCCCGGGGCCAGGAGCGGCGACGCGGTGCGGGGAGCCTCGAAAGCGGCGCTGCGCGGCGGTGCGGGGACCCTCGGCCCGCGGGATGCGCGGGGGCCGAGCTGGGCTGGCGAGGGGGATCCTCGGTGTCCCCGGATCCCCGGGGGTCGCGGCACCTCCCTGTGCTCCCCTCTTTGCTCCCGGAGAGCAGGAGCTGCCCGGGGAACTGCGGGAGGCACCGGGACGGTGGCACCGAGCGCCCCGCACCGAGCCCCCTACGCTGGGCACCCCGCACCGAGGGTGCCCTGCCGGTGGCCACCGGTGGCGGGGGTCTCTGGGGGGGCACAGGCGTGCCGGAACGGTGGCACGGTGCGTAGCCTATGGAGGAGCATCTGTGSTGGGAGCTGCTGTGTTGGAGGGGCCGAAGACCCCCAGGTCGCGCCGCGGTGCCGCAGCCTCGCCCTGTCCGCCCCGGCCCGRGGTCCCCCCGCTGCCGGAGCCGCTCTGGGGAGCGGCCGGGCGGGCTCATCTCCGCTCCCCCTCGTTAGGAAGGCGTCCGTCAGCCGGGGCTGTGCCGGGTGACACACACGCACACGCAGATCCAGGGGTGTCACTTTCGGTACCGCGCGCCGCGGTGACGCCGGCCGGGGCTGGAGGGATTCAGCCCACGTTGCTCCCGGCAGCTCCGCGCCCAAGGCCTGGTGCGAGCCCCGGSCAGTCCCGGCAAATGGGGATGCGCCGGTCCCTCCCGGGATGCTCCGGTCCCGATCCTGCCCGCCGGAGCTGCGGGAGAGGGGCCGAGGTCTCCGCGGAGCCGCMTCCGTGCCGGGAGCACGAGGTGGACACGAATGAGTAACCAGCGGGCCCCGGCTGTGCCAGCGCGGGGACGTACGGGGACATCGGTGTCAGCTGCTCGCTCCGAGGGGCACGGCGTGCCCAGGGCCAGCAGCGATCTCCGGGCTCGGGAATGAAGCCCTCGGCACAGCCGCGGCGCCAGGGGAATTTTTCTGTTCGGGATCCCGTGCGTGCGTGTCACGCTTCTCCTGGCTTCCCTGTCGTGTCTTTGGGCCTCTGGCGGGTGACTGGGGCTGTTGGTGATGCGGCTGTGAGGTTGTATCACTGGCTTGGGGTGTCACCGTCCGCCCTTTCCGCTGTGTTCCCTGTCGAGTCATGGTTTTTGTTGTTGTGAAAAACACTGGTGCTGGGGTGGCACCTCCGGCCTTCCCTGTGTCCGCCTGTCAGAGAGGGGGACCCTGGGCTGGGATGCACCTCCGGCCCTTCCCTGTGTCCCCTGTCCAGCGGGGGGACCTCGGCTAGGGATGGCACCTCCGGCCCTTCCTGTGTCCTCTGTCTGTCAGGGGGGACCTCTGGGCTGGGGATGGCACCTCCGGCCCTTCCCTGTGTCCCCTGTCCAGCGGGGGGACCCTGGCTGGGATGGCACCTCCGGCCCTTCCCTGTGTCCCCTGTCGGCAGGAGGGACCCTGGGCTGGGATGGCACCTCCAGCCCTTCCCTGTGTCCCGGGTCCACAGGAGCGTTCATCCTTCGGAGGAGCGGGTGGATTTGGTCGCTAGAAGCTCTTTGGGCTGAGGTTGTCTCCTTTACAAATGATAATTATTGTAATTGCTTAATAGCATGGTGGCATCCAGAGGCCACAGATAATGAGCGGGTCTGTTCCTGTCSCTGCTAACAACGCTGCTCCGCTCCTACCCAGCCTCGCCTCTTTGCTGAGGTGCTCAGTACGGTCCGGGCCGTTTGCTGGTGYGGAAACTGAGGCACGAGGRGGAGGAAAACACTCGCTAATTCCCAAATTCCCCCGGTAGCCAGCGTTGTCTAAAGCACACGGAGATAAAAGGGGGGCAGGCGGCTCGATGGCATTGAGAATGCACTTAAAGGCAGGAATTTGTATTCTGGGAGGACGCTGCCCGTGCTGGGAGCTGCAGCTGCAGAGGCCGTGCTGCTGGCTGCTGCCACCCTGCGTGGGGGCTGCCCCAGGGGGTCCCTGCTGCACCCAGGGCCGAGCCCCCCGAGCCTGGACCGGGGTGTGCAGGGCAGCTGGGGCGGTGCAGGAACTGCTGGGCGGTGAAGCCTTTCCAGCTTTTTCCAGAAGCGTGCTCTGGGGACAGTTGGTGGCTTCCTGATGCCATTTCTGGCCTGTCAGGGAGCCCACYGAGCCTTTGTCACCCAGTGTCCCCTGGCTCAGGGATTGCTCTGCATGCTGGAGCAGGGGGGCTCCAGATGGGTGCCCAACCCCTCCTCCAGGGCTGAGACATCCTCCTTGCAGAGCACAGGGTCTGCAGATGAGCTGGGTCTCCTGTGGCCAAAAGTCTCTGGGCTGTGTCCCGCTTCCCTTGTCCTGTCCCTGCTGCAGGATCAGTGCTGGAGATGCCAGCAGAGCCCTGGGGTTTGGTGCTGCCCACCAGCCGAGCTCTCTGGGCTGGATCTCCATCACAAGCATCTTCCCAGGTCTGTGCAGCCACACAGGGCATCCCCAYGGTGAGGAGGAGGAGGATGGTGCTGCCCAAACCCCATTCAGTGGGAAGGAAGCAGCCGAGCCGGGTGTTCTTCCTGCCGGGGTGGTCTCTCCTGCAGCCCCGGGGGTGGCACTGAACCACGGTGCCAGCAGCAGCTCCAGGGATGCCCGCCTGCTCCTCCTGCCCTGGATGAGCCCAGCGAAGCCTCGGGACACAGAACCAACTCCTCCTGAGCTGCTGCCCCAGGCAGGTCACTCTGCCTCTTCACGTCTCATTAAAGCAGCGCTACCAAAGCTGCTCTGCCTGGCAGAGAGGTGGGAACGCCAGCAGGTAGCACAGTGAYCAGAGCCACCACTGCCATGACAGCCGTATTAGCATCCGCGGGAGACACAGGAATAATTTGGCTTCTGCAGCTTCTGAAGGCTCYTGCAGAGGCTTTGTACTCCATCTCCCTGGCCGTGTGCGGCTCCWTCTGCAGCAGCAGCACATCCACATCAGAGGGGAGRGGTGGCAGCGGGGCTGGTGACCTCGGCGTGCCAGGAGGATGTCACTGCTCCTTCCCCAGCCCACGGGATCCCTTCCATGCCACCAGGGGCATGAGCCATGGCACGTGTGGCCAGGCCAGCCGGGAGCCTCAGAGAGGAGCCCACAGGGTGGCCGTGGGTGCTGGTGCCATGGGGAGGTGGGTGCTGGGGGTTCCCTGACCAGGCTGGGTGCCACCAGAGCCTCCTCCTGGGCCCCGTGGCTGGGAGAGTGACTGATGTTCCCTCAGAGCACTCCAGCCAGTGACCTACATAGGCATGAGTGCTGATCCCTCACTCCTGTGAGCTGCGTGCCCGTGCCGCTCCCAGCACCCCTGGGCCATGCTCAGTGTGGGACTGAGGGGCACAGCCACCCCTGGCACGGCCCTGGTGGCAGGGACAGCTCCTGTGCCCTCAGCCAGGCCAGCCCAGGGCTCCTGGAGGAGGCACAGCGGCGCTCAAGCAGAGCCTGGAGCGCTGCTGAGAGGGAGGGGATCAGCACTGCGAGGTCCTTCAGGGACATGCCGAGCTGGCCTTGGGGACAGGAGCCGAGCTGGACTCAGGGAGTGCTGGGAATGTGGCTGGAGAAGGGGTTTCTCCTTGCTGGGGGCTGCGAGGGCTGAGCACAGGAGGGAGAAGAGCGGCTTGGGCGGAAGCGCTCCGCTGGCACGAGTACAGCGGGATGGAAACGGGTGTGATTAAGAGCCTGCAGGAAATGAGAAGGGCTCTGAGGCTCCCAGCAGCCGGGTGCTGGAAGAGCCTCCAAGAAGAGAAGCATGAGGGCAGGGCATGAGCTGGCTTGGTGGTGGAGCTCCCTCAGCGAGGAAGCAGATTTGGGGTGTGCAAGCTGCCCCAGGAGCTGCTCCAAGCCCTCCATCCTCGAGTCCCACGCACGCTCTGATCCGAGAACAAACGCCTCGAGTCCTCCCGGAGCCAAGGCAGGATTAGGCTCTGCTGTGATGTGTCATGAGCCTGGTTCCTGCCCCTCCAGAGCTCGTCCTCCAGTGCCTGTCTCTTATACACATCTAGATGTGTATAAGAGACAGACCCAGTGCTGCCCCTCTCCACAGCCAGCAGCACCTCTGTCCCCTCTGCAGATCAGGAAAATCAGATGTATTGCCCCACAAAGGCACTACCCAGTGCTGCCCCTCTCCACAGCCAGCAGCACCTCTGTCCCCTCTGCAGATCAGGAAATCAGATGTATTGCCCCACAAAGGCACTACCCAGTGCTGCCCCTCTCCACAGCCAGCAGCACCTCTGTCCCCTCTGCAGATCACGAAATCAGATGTATTGCCCCACAAAGGCACTACCCTGCGAGCAGAGCTGGGTCATTCACTCCTCTCCTCTGTGGTTCCAGGAGAACCTGACTTCCTTCCTCATAAATCTCATCTCCTGGCTTCCTGTGTCCTGAGGAGAAGATTTATGTGTCTGCCTCGTTTTTCCCTCTTCCACGGCTTTAGCAGCAAGGCTGAAGGAGAGGATAGGTGGAGAAAGGGCTGAAGGTGGCAGGTAACTTTCCAGTCAGGGCAGTGAGAAGCAGGGCTCTGACCTCTGAGGTCAGCCCTGCACCATCACAGATGTGTCCCATGATGTGATGATGTGTCCTCTGCAAACCAGCAGGTTTAGTTCCTCTRATTCACAAAATCCACCARCCATGGTGGCCYGAGAAACCCAGTGCTGGGGCTCTCTGAGGGGTGTCCATGAGATTCCTGATGTTTCCTCKGCTCCTGGGGTCACTGAGCAGAGGAGAGARCATTCCCAGCTGTGTGAGCATCCAGCAGAACTCATGGCATGTCACAGTGGTGTCACCTGCTTTCACCTGTGCATCCCCCATGTGACTTGCTGTCTCACTTCATCCATGTGCCTGGAATTCCCATAGGAACCAGAGAAGAAAAACACTCAGATCTTTAAAAATTTCTGAGATGGAGGGTCCACCACTGTGCAAAACCTTTCCAAGCTGTTCCTGTGCCAGCTGGGCTCACTTTTTAAGGAAGTTGCTTCTCTGACATGCCAACATGCATTTCCAGCTGCCATGAGCGGAGCTTGGAGCTGCCACTCAGAGCCCCATCCTGCACATTCTCTGCTCCATGCCCCCTGCATCCCTCTGAACTGGCCTTTTCCCTTCCTTGCTCTTCATTTTCTCCCCTTTCCTCAGTTTCCCTCGSTGCTCAGGGCCATGGGATGGTTACGAGCAGAGACATTGCTGCTTAGCTGCTTTTAACCCGCTTCAAGCGTGCCACTTTGCTTTTGGGATCCTCCTGCTTTCTTCATCGAAATGTCAAATGCCTCACAGAAATCCCAGCGTGCTCTGCCGAGCCTTTTACCTCCCCTGACCAAACTTGGAACCTCATCAAGCCCGGCAGCAAATGGGTTTGATGAGCCGTGCTCTCCTCAGCCCCGCACTGACTGCCGTGGCTGCCTCATGCTGCCCTCCTTCAGAAGGGATTAGTCAGGCACCAAACCCATCCCCTGGGCGCTCCCAGCCCACCTGCATCCCCCAGGGCGCCGTGCAGGGCTCTGGGGCTCCCTGTCCCACCCACTGGGCTCTCCTGAGGTCGCTGTGCAATGATCACTCCAAGGAGAACCCTGGCGGAGTGGAGCACCAGGGGGCTCCTGCTTTGGCTTCAGGTCTCCCCTGGAGGAGGAGTGACCACAGCCCTGGGGTCCTGTTGGAGTAGACCCCAGAAGGGGGACTCAGGACCTCGGAGGGGCTGCAGCAGCCCCAGGATTGAGGTGCTGAGCACCATTGCCCAGTAAACGAGCTTGAAGAGTGGCTGGGAAGTGCTGGGTGCATCTGAGATGTCCTTTGGAGCGAGTTCCTCGGGTTCAGGGACAGCCCAGGAGAGCCCATCAGACCCTAGATTGGACCATCCCGATCCCCCCCACGGCAGGGCTCATTACCCATGCTCGGGGATGCCAACCACAGCACGGAGGAGAGAACGCAGGGATGCGTGGGAGGGTCCTGGCGCGGCTCTTTGACATCCTCGCAACTGTTCCCAAACGGAGTTGCTCCATGTATAATTTATAGGCTTCCCTTTGTCCTTGTGGCTCGTCTCTGATCTGCCGGCGGTTCGGGGAGGCCGAGGGTGCTCCGGCGAGGCCGCGCTGAGTGACAGCGCCGCGTTTGCTGCGTCGGCAGGGGACCGGCCCCGTCCCACGCTGCGGCAGCCACGGCTCGCCCCGGGCCCCGCTGCAGCATCACGGGGCTGCTCCCGCTTTTAAACCGTGCCAGCGGCGCTCCTGCCCCGTGCCCGGCCCTCGGAGCCCTTCCCAGCACCCATCGAGGGTGCTCCGGAGCAGGCTGGCACACTCGGGCTCCTCTGGGCTCCAGATGTGGCCAGCAAGTCCCTGTGCCCTCCCTCGTTGCCCTCTTGCTGCCAAGCTCTGGCACAAGGACAGAGGTGACCCCACGTCCGTAACGCGGCTTCAAGGATGGCTCATATATCGCGGATATCGCGACAGGCGGTGCCCAGGCCYGCGTGGGTGCCCCGGGCCGGGAGGGATGAAGCGAGGACGGGCGGCTCTGGCTCCAGCCCCAGCCAGCTCGCTCCTCCAGCTCGCTGCTCCGCCTGTTGCTGTCCATACTAACGAGCAGCCCCATCCCGAACCTCTCGTCTCGTCCTGCCTCGCAGACATCTCCGGGTGTCTGGGCACGGCTCCAAGCCCGGGCGGCGCGTGGAGCAGCATCCCGACGAACACGGAGCGGGGCCGGGGGGCTCTCACAGCCCGGCTCAGCGCCGGCCCGGGCAGCGCTGCGAGTTCGGCTGGGCCGGCGCTGGGGACTCGGGGCTGCTCTGCTGAGTCAGCGCTTCGTGCCAGCAGGAGCGAGGCAAGGCAGGCAGGGGACCGAGGGGTGTCTGAGCCGTGCGTCCGTCCGCAGTGAGGGCAGGGAGGCTGCGGAGCCAGCGAGGCTCCCGCCTCGGCGTGCGGGGACGCTGCGGGAGCACCGGGCTGCGCTCTGGGGATGGGGGGGACGCGACAAAGCTGAACCGCTGCTCGCTGCGGATGGAATCTCTGTCTTTGGCTGGGTCCCAAAAGGAGCCGACGGCCTCCCCTGCAGCCCGGGATGTCCCAGCAGGGCTCCCGGTGTGCCCCGTGCTCCTGGTGCCCGGGCAGTGCGATGGGCTGGRGGGGTGGGTGCCGGGGGTACGTCTGGGGCAGGGCAGCGGAGTGGTTCGGAGTGGGGAGCAGGAGCCCTGCAGAGCCGTGCGGGGACGATGGCAGGGACGGGGACAATGGCTGGGACGCAATCCCTGAGTGCAACCCCCCTGTGACCCCGGGTCCTGCCCCTGTGCGGCCTGGGAAGTGCTGCCGGTGTCAGTGACATCCCCCGGCCTCACTGAAGGTTCTCGTTCCCATGTGTGTGAAGCGGCTCCGTGTCCCCAAYCCGCTGTCTCGCCACTGCTCACAGAGCTGCTCCCCCATGCCCGCAGCCCAGCCAGCACCTCTGGTGCCCAATCCGGCCACAACCACACGTGGCACGTCCCCTGTGTCACCCTGGCAGGATGGAGCCCATGCCCATCCCGCCATGTCCCTGCTCATAGGGTGCCCCACGCCTCGCCCATGCCCCGCGGAGCTGGTGCCCGTGCCCGGCGCTGCCCCGTGTCCGTCCGTCTGTCCATCCCTCGCGGCCGGCAGCCCCTTGCCCTGGCCGCGGCCCTGCCCTCCCGCTGCCCGCGCCCCGCACACGAGGCACCAGCCCCGGCGAGGCAGAGCTATTTTTAACAGCCGCTTCTGCTTGATTTGAGCTGCGAACTCGGAACGTGTTTATGCTAAAGGGCTTTCTTTTCCCTTCTCCCTTTGTGCTGAGGAGGCAGCGCCGCAGATCAAAGCCTGTCTCTTCGCGTTTGCTGATGCTGGGCTGCGAGGGAGCCGAGCCGGGAGAGGCCGGCACTTCCACGGGGACACTCGTGTCCTCGGGGGCCGCGGTGGCGTGGCCGGCTCTGACGCACCTCTCTTTGTCCCCGCAGGTCCGGGAGCCATGGGCGGGCACGGCGGGCACCGGGCGGCCCGCAGCGGGCGGCGCTGAGCCCGAGCGGGACCATGAGCGGCTGCGGGTGCCGGCGGGGAGCCGCGGAGCCGGGCACGGCCGTCGGGGCGGCGCGCCGGGGGCTGTAGGGCCGGGCGGCGGGCAGCGATGCCCTGCGGCCCCTCGCCCGCCTCCCGCCCAGCATCCCCTGTCGGTGGCGGCGCGGGATGAGGCTGCCCGCCGCCCCAGCAGCTCCGGGGAACGGCCGCAGCCCAGGGCTCCGGCCCCGCGGCCCTGAGCCATGGTCAGCCGTGAGCCCGCGCCCGGCCCGGCCCCCGCCGGCGAGGGCAGCCAGGAGAAAGCCATGACGGTGCGCTCGGTGCTGCTCAACCGCGACTCGCCCGACATCGAGAGCCGCCTCAAGCGCCGGCGCAACCGCACGCAGCAGGTCCGCTTCAAGGACCTGGTGGAGGCCGGCGCGGGGCGGGCGGACAGCCCCGGGCCCCCGGCCGGTCCCGGCCACAACACCGCACGTGCCTCGCCGCCCCCCAGGGACCCCCCTGAGCCGGCGGCTCTCCGTGCCTCGCGGCGCAGCTGGCCCCAGGCGCAGCCCGGCTCGCTGACGCTGCCCATGCCCAGGAAGGCGTGCATGAGCACCGCCATCCAGACCTCCCCCAGCCTCCAGAAGCCCTTCCCGGCCCCTCAGCCCCGCAGTAAAAGCGTTTGCGATGTGGCGGAGGACGCGGTGCCGCCCGCCGCGGCGAGCGCCCGGTGCCCGGCAGCGGCCGTGCCCACCGTGCCCGGCTGGGCCGCGCCCCCGCGGGCCCCCGGCGGCCTCCCCGGCCACGAGGGCACCGCTGCCCTCGCCCAGCACGCCAAGGCGCGCCGCACCCCGCCGCCGCCACCACCCAGGGACCCCCCACCCCCTTACCAGGGCACTGCCCGCTGCGCCCCTCCGGTGCAAAGCTGCACCCCCGAGCCCTGCCCGCCGCCCCCAGCCTGTGCCCGGCTCCGCGGGAGCCCCCGGGGCAACCAGGGCGTCACCGTGCCACGCCCGGCCTCCGTGCCCTGCGGCCAGCCCCGGCCGCCCGCCGAGCACCGGGGGCTCGGCCGGAGCGACTCGGAGCGGAGCCTGCCCTGCGGCCGCCCCCCGTGCCAGCCCTCGCCGCACCGGCGGCAGCCCGTCCCCGCCACGGACACCCGCGGCCCCCTCCGGCAGCCACCTCAGGGCACCCCCCCGCGGGACCCCCCGGCCCCCCAGCACCAGCTCTGCGCCGCCATTTGGGGGGGACCCTGCTGCGCCTCGCCAGCCCCCGTCCCACCGGCACCGGCACCGGCASCGGGCTGGCACGGCTCGGACAAGACACCAGCCAGCCCCGGCGCCTGCAGCCGGCTCTGCGCCGCCCAAGCCGGGCACGGATGGGCAGGACCCGAGGGACCCGGGGAGCCGCCGCCCACGGCCACACAGGGCCCCAGCGTGGGGACACGAGCGGAGCCCCCCCGGCACGGCCAGCCCCGCCCTGCCGCCGAGCAGCCCGACACGCTGCACCACGTCCAGGACCTGCTGCAGCTGGTGGTGGTGGCCAAGGGGCCGGTGGGACCACCAGCGAGGGCTGAGGATGCCCGGACATCTCAGGGAGAGCGCCCCCGGGGGCCRGGGGAGCAGGGGGACCTGCATTCCCAGCTGCAGTCCCTGGAAGGGGTGCTGGAGACCAGCCAGCAAACCATCCGGGTGCTGCTGGACGTCATCCAGGACCTGGAGAAGAAGGAGGCGCAGCGGGATGGGTGAGTAGGAGGGGACAGAGTGGGGGGGGCTGTGGGGACAATGTCCTGGGGGCTGGGGATGCAGGATGGGGGACCCTGACAGAGATCTGGGGGACCCTGACAGAGATTTGGGGGACCCTGACAGAGATTTGGGGGACCCTGATAGAGATTTGGATGCTGCTGCCTGCTTAGGGTGTTTCCCTCTGAGAAACTCAGAGCTGCTGTCCATGTGGCTCCAGGTCTTGGTGAGAGACCTCGGGATGGGGGATGAGAGGGTGCTGGGTTCCTGCCTGGCTCTGCTGCTGCTGATTTGTCCCTTGGTCACTGGGAGAAGGGATCTAGAATGGCACATCCTAACAGCAGGCTTGGCCAGGCACSCCATCCCTGCCCCATCCTTGGAGGTGCCTTTGGCACAAATCCATGGCTGGTGCCCCCGCGATGGGTTTGGCTGCATCCCAGGGAGGTGCCCAGCACCCCCCCATCCTGCCCTGCCCAGGGCCTGCTCCAAGGGACAGGGAGTTCCCCAGGCCAGCATTCCTTGGCCTCCCAGYCAGYTTTGCCAGATGGYGGAAGGTGAGGAAGSTGTTCCACCATGGCCTTGAGCTGAAATGCTCCAAARTCATCTCCCACAAGGGCYACRAACAAACCCCCAAGAGATGCCAGGCCTGGCATCCTCCTGTAAAATCTCTGGGGCTTGTTCCTGATGCCCAAGATTGCCGTGATTAACCATTAAATCAYATGGTTTTGGCTGTGAGTGAAGCACAGGGAACATTGTCCCCATTGCCCCTGTGCCACCCCTGGAGCGCTGTCAGTGGAGAGGGACCCTCGAGGGTCTGGGACACCTTAATTAGGACCTCAAATCCATTTKCTGTTAGAATAAAACAAGCAAATAAGACACCCAGAGATAGGAAATCACACCAAACGTTATCCTGGTGTCCTTGTGCTGCAGAACAGCAGAGCCTCGTTTGCCACAGGTCAGATCCCAGGTGCCCACTGCACACCAGAGCAGAACCACCAGCCCTGAGACACCCTGGCACRGACCACCAGCGACATCCCACAAAAAATTATCCAGATAAAACATGAAAGAGTATCCCAGGATGAGCTCTCCCAGCAGAGGGGGGCTGTTGTACAACGCCAGAGCTGCAGGCACACACACATTTACGTACCACACACACATATATATKTGTATAAAGGGCCTCATGATCTAATTCAGGTGCTGGCAGAATAAATCCCCGTTGCAATGTGTAATTTGGTGCATTAACAGACCCAGTTTCTGAGGGCTGAGAGCAACCGTGGTCAAGGTCGAGTAACAGGAGGAAGYTTTCAATGAGGAAATGTGACGTGGGTGTGGGACATGTTCTGTCAGCTGTGCCCCCAAAATCCACAGCCCTGAAGGGGCCCTGAAGGGGCCCCAAAGGGACCAAAAACGTTCACAGGGCTCCTTTTGGGCAGAGCAGAATGAGCAGGGACCAGCAGTGCTGGGGTGCAGGAGGAGCCCAGTACAGCCCTTGGGATCGGGGTGTCTCAGGGTTTCTCTGGCAGCAGCAGCAGAGACATGTGGGGTGAAGACCCCTTCTGTGGAGAGGGGGGAGCATGCAGCAGCATGAGCTGAGCCTGGGCAGGAATCAGCTTAATCCAAGCCCTGTGCACCCTCCTGGAGGAGGAGAAGGATGCTCTGGTACAATACACATCTAGATGTGTATAAGAGACAGGCTTAATCCAAGCCCTGTGCACCCTCCTGGAGGAGGAGAAGGATGCTCTGGTACAAAAACATCAAAAAGATAAATTTCAAGTCTGGCGTAGGCTGGAGATGAGTCTGGAGCATCTCCCTGTGCCCATCTGCCAGGGCACTGCTGTGCCAGGGCAGCACCACGTGCCTTGTGCTCCCTCCGTGGCACCGAGTGTGGGGAGAGGTGTGGGGAGCCTTGGGATGAGGATTGGGATGGGGATGGGAGGGGAGSACACAGCAGGAAGGGTTTGGAGGTGCCACAGTGCCCAGCACTGGTGTGATCCCATCAGAGAAYCACCTGGCTTGGTATTAATTGGGATCACATGGGAGGAGAGGGGCTGGGATCCCACATCCCCACAGAGGAGAGGAGGGGGGTGGGATCACGGGAGGAGAGGAGATGATCCGAGAGGAGAGGGGTGGGATCCCAGAGAGTAAGAGGAGCTGGGATTTCAGGAGGAAATACAGGGAAAAGAGGGTCTGAATCCCAAGGAGATAAAGGGGCTTAGGATCCAGGAGGAGAGGAGATGGATCCAGAGAGGTAAAGGGCTGGGGATCCAGGGGAGGAGAGGAGGATTGATCCCAGAGGGGAAAAGGGGCTGAATCCAGGAGGAGAGGAGAGATGCATCCCAGAGAGGAAGAGGAGCTGGGATTCAGGAGGGAAATACAGGCGAAATGAGGTCTGAAAATCCCAAGGAGAAAAGGGGCTAGATCAGGGGAGGCAGAGGAGATGCCATCCCAGAGAGGAAGAGGAGTGGGAGTCAGGAGCTGAGATTCAGGAGAACTGGGATTCAGGAGGGGGATCCCAGAGAGGAAAGGAGCTGGGTTCAGTGAGGAGATACACGGGAGTAAGAGGGTCTGAATGCCAGGATTAAGGTGCTGGGATGCAGCGGAGGAGAGTCCAGGCAGCTGGCGTGGCACAGCGAGGACTCGGGCAGAGCCAGAGCAGGTCCCCAGGCTCACGGCACGTCTCTGTCACAGGCGCCACTCGTACCGGACCGGGCAGGACATCGCCAACTGCGGGACCTGCCGGGACTGTGCCTGCATCATCTACAGGTGAGGGCCAGCCCTGGGCTCTGCTCCCCTGCACTCCCAGACCTCTCCCCTGGCTGTGAGGCAGCAGGGACGGTGACAGCCAAACCCGCACCTCCTGTCCCCATGRTGGGGACAGCACACACAGAGCACTTTTGGGTGTCTGGGCTGTCACTTGGGCTGGGTCTGTCCTTCCCTCCCTCCCTGTGGATCAGGATCAGCTAGGGTGATGTCCATGGAGGAGCAGCATCTGGAAGGGGCTGCTCTGGCACCGTGGCAGAGCATTTCTCTCCTGTAGCAGCAATCTATRGGGGAAGCCTCGCTGCGTGGGCTCGCTCCAAATCCAGCCTGCATCCTGTTGTCCCTGTGCCAGCTCTGCACAGATGCTGCACATGGGCTCCTGCCCCTCACTGTGCTTTGGGAACACAGGGCCTGGGCTCTGCTCCCCAGCGCTGGCTCTGGGTGTGGAATCCCCTCCCTGTGCTGCACTCTCTCCTCAGATCCCATCTGGGCTGTGGGAAAAGGCATCTCATGCCCTGCCAYCATTGTCTTTGGGGAAATTGGGAGGCTTGCAGTTTTGTTAAAGCTTTCTGCCCTTCCAGGCACCCCTGGGTGTCCTTCTGTCCCTCTGGCCAGTGCAGGTGGCTGGCCAGGTGTGTTCCCATTTGCTGTTAATTAGGAGATGCTGATGCTGTTATGTGGGATGTGTGGGACACGGTGAGCTGGTCCCAAGCCATGCTCTGTGGTGCACCTGTGCCACTGCCCTGCCATGCTCTGTGKGCACTGTGCCCCCTCCCTGGGGCACCTCAGGCTGGGGGTGCCCGGCTGGGGTCCCCTCGTGTCCCTGTGCTCAGTGGCAGTGCTGCCTCAGCGCTCCTGCTCCCCACACTTGCTCCACACTCCCTCGCTGTAGCTCTTGGGGGACTTCAGGCTAATTAGTCCTGACGAGCCTGTCCCCAGGCAGGATGGCAGCGGCACAGATGTCACATCTGGGGGAGGTGGCTCCCCAGAATGGCCACTGGGGACTCACTGTGGCTTTCAGTGCCACCCGTGGGATGAGGAGAGGCTCTGGGGGGACACGGGGGGAGAGAGCAGGGGCAGCACGCCCAGGGATGGCCCATGGAGGGGATCAGACCTGCCTGGCCCTGTCCCACCCTAGGGTCCCACAGCAGTGCCATCCCCTCCCTGTGTCACTGCAGGGGAGCTGAGGCTGCTCCCTGCTCTGCACCGCTCCCCCTGTTCTCTAGAAATGCCTGGGACACTCCTTGTCCTCGCCAGGGGAGGTGACAGGAGGTGACAGGAGGTGTCAGCACGCCGGGGGGGGYGCTCGTGGGGCGCTCCCCGTGTGCGGGGTGGCAGCGCCACGTGGCCGTTCCCGGGCYCGCTCGGTGTCACCTCGCTGATGCGATGGGACGGGGCTGCTGCGAGGAGATTGACGCGTTTTCCGCCAGAGGGAACAGCGCAGCACGAGGCTGCCGGCAGCCAGCCCGCACCGCAGGGTGCTGCGGGGACAGCGGGGACACCGGGGGCTGCGGGGACACCGGGGACTGCAGGGACAGCGGGGGCTGCGGGGACACTGGGGGCTGCGGGGACACCGGGGACAGCGGGGACACTGGGGGCTGCGGGGACACCAGAGGCTGGGGGGACACTGAATTCCCTGGGGACTGTGTTTGGGGACACGGAGGCTGTGTTGGGGACACTGAGCTGTCCAAGGGCTGTGTTGGGGACACTGAGCTGTCCAAGGGCTGTGCTGGGGACACTGAGCTCCCTGGGGCTGTTTTTGGACACACGGGGGCTGTGCTGGGGACACTGAGCTGCCCAAGGGCTGTGTTGGGGACACAGGGACTGGTTTGGGGACACTGAGCTGTCCAAGGGTTGTGCTGGGGACACTGAGCTGTCCAGGGGCTGTGCTGGGGACACGGGGGCTGTGCTGGGGACACTGAGCTGCCCGGGGACGGTGTTTGGGGTGCCAGGGGCTGTGACAAACAGGGGGCTGTGGCAGATGGGGGGCTGCGGCAAGGGGATGCCACGCTGCCCTCTGACACGGTCCCCGCGTGTCGCAGCGTGGAGCACGATTTCCGACAGCAGGAAGGTCGCTTCCAGCGGGTGCTGAGCCACATCGAGGGCGACACGGGGCCGAGCTCCCCCCCCACGGCGCTGGGGGCGGCGGGGGTGGCGCTGGGGGCGGCGGGGACCCCCTCACCGCCCAGGCAGGAGCCGTCACCCGTGTCGAGGCTGCCGGCAAAGCTGGACGTGAAGAAATCGCGGCGCAAATGCTTCTGGTTCCTGTGAGCCCGGAGCGCGGGGGCGCCGTCCCAGCACTGAGCCCCTGCCCACCTCTCCTCCCTCCCTCCCTCGGTAGGGTTTGGGTAGCACCAGCTTTTCTATTTTGAACCATTCCGTTGAACGCGGGGAGCTCGGGTGTGTGGGAACGGCGAGGGGAGCAGCGGCTGTATTTAAGGAGAATTCAATAAATTCCAAGGAGACGCTATTTTTGTTACATCCTCTCCCGCCTGTGCGCTTCTGTTCTGGAGGAGGATGAGACTGAGGAGGGGGCAGTGGCTGCTTTCCCTGGATTTCCCTCTGTTTGGGGTTCCCTGAGGTGCCCCAGACTGAAATCAGTGCCCAGCAGGGGCTGCTCAGCCATCCCTCCCATTGCTTCCTGCGGGTTAACTGGGCAGAGACAGTGGGGAATGGTCTCTGTGAGACTCTGGCCTGGAGAGAGGAGATCTGTCCCCAAAATCTCCGGGTGGAAGGGTGGGCTGGGCAGGGGTCTCATGGGTGGGGAAGANGGGACGGTGTTTGGGGTGCCAGGGGCTGTGACAAACAGGGGGCTGTGGCAGATGGGGGGCTGCGGCAAGGGGATGCCACGCTGCCCTCTGACACGGTCCCCGCGTGTCGCAGCGTGGAGCACGATTTCCGACAGCAGGAAGGTCGCTTCCAGCGGGTGCTGAGCCACATCGAGGGCGACACGGGGCCGAGCTCCCCCCCCACGGCGCTGGGGGCGGCGGGGGTGGCGCTGGGGGCGGCGGGGACCCCCTCACCGCCCAGGCAGGAGCCGTCACCCGTGTCGAGGCTGCCGGCAAAGCTGGACGTGAAGAAATCGCGGCGCAAATGCTTCTGGTTCCTGTGAGCCCGGAGCGCGGGGGCGCCGTCCCAGCACTGAGCCCCTGCCCACCTCTCCTCCCTCCCTCCCTCGGTAGGGTTTGGGTAGCACCAGCTTTTCTATTTTGAACCATTCCGTTGAACGCGGGGAGCTCGGGTGTGTGGGAACGGCGAGGGGAGCAGCGGCTGTATTTAAGGAGAATTCAATAAATTCCAAGGAGACGCTATTTTTGTTACATCCTCTCCCGCCTGTGCGCTTCTGTTCTGGAGGAGGATGAGACTGAGGAGGGGGCAGTGGCTGCTTTCCCTGGATTTCCCTCTGTTTGGGGTTCCCTGAGGTGCCCCAGACTGAAATCAGTGCCCAGCAGGGGCTGCTCAGCCATCCCTCCCATTGCTTCCTGCGGGTTAACTGGGCAGAGACAGTGGGGAATGGTCTCTGTGAGACTCTGGCCTGGAGAGAGGAGATCTGTCCCCAAAATCTCCGGGTGGAAGGGTGGGCTGGGCAGGGGTCTCATGGGTGGGGAAGATGCACTGGCTGGTGACAGGGAGACAGGAATGAGGAGCTCAAATATCCCAGCAGCACAACTCCCTTCTTGCCCAGCAGCCACGGGATGGATGGATGGATGGATGGATGGATGATGGATGGATGGATGGAGGGATGGATGGATCGATGGATGATGGATGGATCGAGGGGCGCTGTCCTGGTGCAGGCACAGGGATTTTTGATCCCCTCAGCCCTTCCCAGCAGCTGGAGCTGGAGGGTCTGGGACCCCCGACAGAGGCAGGGGCTCTGGCAGCATCAGGGGCTGTGCAGGGAGAGCTGCCAGKGGGCGCCTGTGGAGCCAGGAGCGAGCAGCAGGAGCGCGGCCCAGCCGAGGATCGCTCCGTGCTGCCCTGGGCTGCATTTCCCCCTCATCCCCGCTCGCATCCATCACTGCGCTTCCCCCTCATCCCCCCTGGCCTCCATCGCTGCCCTGGGCTGCGCTTCCCAACCTCATCCCCCCTGGCCTCCATCGCTGCCCGGCGCTTTCGGCTCTGACTCAGAGCCTTGGAAAGAGGGCTGGAAGCAGGGATGGAGCCCAGCGCGACCCCGCACGCATCTCCTGCCTGAGTCACGGCTGAATCACAGCCCGGCGCTGGGATCGCCGCACGGCCCCGGCGGCGGAGCCTCCGCTCCGGCTGCCCGCAGCGCCCCGGGCACGGCACGGCACGGCACGGCACGGCACGGCACGGCAATTCCCCGCTCCGAGCTTCCAGATCGCACACCAACACAGCTCATCGCCCACCCTAAGACGCAGTGCAGCTCCTGGGTTTGTCCCCACGTCCCCAGAGAAGATGCCGAGCCCCGGCTCTGTCCCCTCCCATCGCTGCTCCTCTGACCCGCCTCCCTTCCCGCGTGTCCAGCGCGCTCCTCACACGGTTTTGGCGTGTAAAACTGCCACGGTTCACTGGGTTCAGCTGATATTTCCAGATAATGCAGCCCAAACCCTTCACTGCTCCCAAAACAGCTTTTCCTGCCCCACGGGCGGGTAAAAGGTGGGATAACTCTCATGGGGGGTGAACCAAGAGCAGAATCCTTCCCCCAGAGCATCCCACCATGCTCTCCATAAAAGGTATTTCAGGTTTCAAAGTGAATGAGACATATTCACCACAGTTTCTGAGCTCTCCATCCCATTCCTGGGCTCCCTGGTTGCGCTGTGGGGATTAAGAACGCACCTCACCCTCCCAGGACACAGCAGCCTCTCCAGGCTGGCTTCCAGCGCCTGCCCTCCCACCCCGTTCCCACCGGCTCCTGCTTTCCCCGGCATCGCCACCGGGCACATCCCTGGCTCTTATCCATCCCCATCCTGCTGGTTGGCTGGCAGCAGGGCCAGCGAGAGGAGAGCAAGAGCCAGTCACACCCATGCCAAAGCAGTCCCGTCCCACGCTCTCCCGTGTGGCCAACAGTGGCACTCACTGCCGAGTGTCCCTCAGCAGGGTTGCTCCCGGTTCCAGCACATCACCCTGCGATTCCGTGATGGAGCAGCCGCTCCAGGATCACGCGTGGATGGCTTCTCTCAGCCTGTGGGCCATGGCAAGGTGAGAGTGGGCAGGCGCATGGTAGGCACGCTTTCCCAGCTGTGGGAGGTGGTTCACAGCATGGCTCGCTTCAAAGGGCTGGTGACAATCGGGTGGTGAGATGGGAACGGAGCCTGATCCAGAGCTGGAGTCAGAGCAAGGCAATGTGCTCCAGCAAAAATAGGGGATTTGGGATCTCTGTACAGCTCAGCCCTGCACAGAGAGGTGTASAGCTCTGTACACCTCCCTGGCACTGTGGCCACCTGGCTGGGGACAATGGGGACAGCCAAGGATGGCTGAGGYTGATGGGGATGGCGCTGGGCAGGTAAAGGTGGGATCAACTCTCATGGGGTTGAAGCAAAAGCAGAATCCTCCCCCAGAGCATCCCACCATGCTCTCCATAAAGGCTATTTCAGGTTTCAAAGTTAATGAGACATTTCACCACAATTTCTGAGCTTTCCATCCCGTTCCTGGGTTTCCTGGCGCTGTGGGGATTAAAGAACCACCTCACCCTCCCAGGACACAGTGTRCAACTCGGCTCCCACAGTCACTGCACTGCAGGTGGGACACCTGAACCCCCCAAGGGCCCCCAAAAGGGACCCCAGAGCAGCCAAGAAGGGCAGGAACAGAGCCCTGTGCATTCCCAAACCATTCCCTGTGTTGCAGGGACACTCACCAGCTCCACGTCCCCACGGTCCTTGTGCTGTCCTTGCAGCTTCTCTGCACTCTGCAATCACCAAAACASGGCTGAGACCCCCAGGAACGGCCCCAGCCCACCCCAGACAGGCCACATTTGGGTGGGTGGGTGCCCACCACGCCCCTGCCTCATGTTTGGGGCCATCACTTTTCATTTTGGAATGTGATACTGCCCAGGGGCTGACTGGCAATCGCTGACCAGCAGAATTTCATACCAGGTATAAGGCCATTGAAATTTTAGTTACATTTGGCCTGTCCCAAAATAAAATTGGGAAAAGACAAAAAGTAAAAGTGCCTCGAATCAGAAAGGAAACCAAAGAAAAATATCAAACTAAATCAGGTATCCTACTTGTGCCTTATTACTTTGTTGTTTGCCTTAAGTGACGTYATCCTGTGAGTCAACCAAAAACCAATGTTTGGGTGACCTTGGCCAATGCATCAGGCTTAGATATCATTTGTTTGACTAATTCAAATCCAGAAAAGCCATTCTCAACCAGCTTGGTCTGGTTGGCCAATACCACAAAATGTCTCTCCAGATCTTTCACGATTTATTATCAATGTGCCCTCACCTTCCTCCCTTCCCTCGCTTTCTTCCTCCCTCTCTCCACCTTSCTCCCAGCTCTGCAGAGCTGCTGATGTCCCCACCACCCTCAGGTCACTGTCATCCCCGAGCCTGGAAGTCCCTTCCCCACTCATGTGGATGTTGGGCAACCCAGCAGAAACTCACTGAGGTGGAAAGCACAAGGTTTGTGTCCCACCCTGGGCATGTRCCTGCTGGGATGGTGACACCCACACTCGGTGAACTCCAACAATATCCCGGCCAGGAATTTGTGATTAACATCACTCAGAGGGGTTTGCTCAGGTCACTGCCCTGTTTTACCTTCTGGGCCTGGTACAGCACTTCCAGGATGCTGCTGAGCAGCTCGATGCAGGCGTCCTCCTCCTCCCCTGCCTGGATCAGCTCCTGCAGGATGGGCAGGGCTGCCTGCAGCACCAGCTCCCTGCACTCTGGGGGGCACAAGGGGACACAGGCATGAGGGAATTGTCCCCAGCTGTGGAGCCACCCCAGGCATGAAGGAATTGTCCCCAGCTGTGGAGACACCCCAGGCATGAGGGAATTGTCCCCAGTGTGGAGCCACCCTGGGATGAAGGAATTGTCCCCAGTGTGGAGCCACCCCGGGTATGAGGGAATTGTCCCCAGCTATGGAGCCACCCTGGGATGAGGCAGAGGAGAAATCCCTGCTCAGGGACTCCTCCCCACCCTGTGCATGGCCTCTGGGTGAGCTCAGCAAGGGCAGTGCCCCCAGGACCCCTCTCACCGTGGCACTGGAAGGCTTTGCTGCTGGCAATGTCAGTCAGGGACTGCAGCTTCTGCTTCAGCAGCCGCTGGGGCTGCAGGTTGCCCACAAAGTCCCTCAGCACGGCCCTGCCAGCAGGAGAGGAGTTGAAGCAGGAGCTCCAGGTTCTGCTCAGGATGGGGCTGCTGGGTGGGGAGCCCCTAAATGGGGGCAGGATGATCCCACAGGGCAGCTGTGTGCCCACCACAGGCACCCAGCAGGCAAACCCTGCCTGAATTCCCAAAATGAAGCCAGCTGAGGCTGAGTTCCCAGGCTAAAACTGAGCAGAACTCTCCCATATTGGCACAGGGAAGGGGATCAGGAGGTGGTTCCAGACCCCCCCTGCCTGCCCTCAGCTCTGTGCTGGAGGCAGGGACAGAGGTGGCTGTGGCAGGGGCTGAGCAGCACAGGGGGCTGGGCTCGGTGGGGACACAGGGACCCTACCCCAGAGCGGAGGAGTCAAAGATCCCAAACACGTCCTCGAGGATGGAGGGCAGGTACTTCAGAGCTGCTCCCTGCAGAGACACCACAGAGCTGCCTTCAGACAGGCTCCCAGAGCACCCTCTGGAGCCTCCCTCCCTCTGGGCACAGGGAGCCCCATCCCAGACCCAGCCCTGTGCCAGCCTGGCCCCAAATGCAGGGAATCCAGGCCACATCCAGGATGGGGACAATCCCCAGGGACCTGCCCAGATGTTCCCCTGCAGGATTCAGCACGTGGTGGCCAGGACAGTGCCCAGTGCCACCGAGCTGCTGAAACAGATCCACATCACAGCCCCAGGGCAGTGAGGGGGGCTCAGGGTGCACTGGGGGGACCTGGGGACAGCAGGGCAGCGCACGGGGTGGCAGCTCCTCCTGAGGGCTGCACACAGGGGGGACAGTGTCACCCCAAAACAAACACAGACACAGTGACACAGTGTCACCCCAAAAACAGACACAGACAGACTGACACGGTGTCACCCCAAAAACAAACACAGACACAGTGACACGGTGTCACCCCAAAAACAAACACAGACACAGCAATGCAGTGTCACCCCAAAAACAAACACAGACACACTGACACGGTGTCACCCCAAAAACAGAGACACACTGACACAGTGACACGGTGTCACCCCAAAACAAACACAGACACAGTGACACGGTGTCACCCCAAAACAAACACAGACACAGTGACACAGTGTCATCCCAAAAACAAACACAGACACACTGACACGGTGTCACCCCAAAACAAACACAGTGACACAGTGTCACCCCAAAAACAAACACAGACAGACTGACACAGTGTCACCCCAAAACAAACACAGACACAGCAATGCAGTGTCACCCCAAAAACAAACACAGACACAGTGACCCAGTGTCACCCCAAAAACAGTGACACAGTGACCCAGTGTCACCCCAAAAACAGAGACACAGTGACCCAGTGTCACCCCAAAACCAAACAGTGACACACTGACACAGTGTCACCCCAAAAACAAACACAGACACAGTGACACGGTGTCACCCCAAAAACAAACACAGCGGCACAGTGTCACCCCAAAACAAACACAGACTGACACAGTGTCACCCCAAAACAAACACAGACATAGTGTCACCCCAAAAACAAACACAGACACAGTGTCACCCCAAAACAAACACAGACACACTGACACGGTGTCACCCCAAAACAAACACAGACACAGTGACACAGTGTCACCCCAGCATGGGCACTGCCAATGCCTGGCCTGGGCACCCTCCCTGGCACCCCACAGCCCAGCTGAGCCCTCCAGGGCCCCCCATGCNAACAAACACAGACACAGTGACACGGTGTGACCCCAAAAACAAACACAGACACAGCAACAGTGTCACCCCAAAAACAAACACAGACACAGTGACACAGTGTCACCCCAAAACAAACACAGACTGACACAGTGTCACCCCAAAAACAAACACAGACACACTGACACAGTGTCACCCCAAAAACAAACACAGACACACTGACACAGTGTCACCCCAAAAACAAACAGACACACTGACACAGTGTCACCCCAAAACAAACACAGACACACTGACACGGTGCCACCCCAAAACAAACACAGACTGACACAGTGTCACCCCAAAACAAACACAGACTGACACAGTGTCATCCCAAACACAGACAGTGACACAGTGTCACCCCAAAAACAGAGACACACTGACACGGTGTCACCCCAAAAACAAAAACAGACACAGAGACACAGTGTAACCCCAAAAACAAACACAGACACAGTGTCACCCCAAAAACAAACACAGACACAGTGACACGGCGTCACTCCAAAACAAACACAGACTGACACAGTGTCACCCCAAACACAGACACTGACACAGTGTCATCCCAAAAACAAACACAGACACAGAAATGCAGTGTCACCCCAAAAACACAGTGACACAGCAACACAGTGTCACCCCAAAAATGAACACAGAGACACTGACACAGTGTCACCCCAAAACAAACACAGACACACTGACACAGTGTCACCCCAAAAACAAACACAGACACACTGACACAGTGTCACCCCAAAAACAAACACAGACACACTGACACGGTGTCACCCCAAAAACAAAAACAGACACAGAGACACAGTGTCACCCCAAAAACAAACACAGACACAGTGTCACCCCAAAACAAACACAGACACAATGACACAGTGTCACCCCAAAAACAAACACAGTGACACAGTGTCACCCCAAAACAAACACAGACTGACACAGTGTCACCCCAAAACAAACACAGTGACACAGTGTCACCCAAAAAACAAACACAGACACACTGACACAGTGTCACCCCAAAAACAAACACAGACACAGAGACACAGTGTCACCCCAAAACAAACACAGACACAGCAATGCAGTGTCACCCCAAAAACAAACACAGACACAGCAATGCAGTGTCACCCCAAAAACAAACACAGACACAGTGACACAGTGTCACCCCAAAAACAAACACAGATACACTGACACAGTGTCACCCCAAAAACAAACACAGATACAATGACACAGTGTCACCCCAAAAACAAACACAGAGACACAGTGTCACCCCAGCATGGGGACTGCCAGTGCACCCTCCCTGGCACCCCACAGCCCAGCTGAGCCCTCCAGGGCCCCCCATGCCCCCATACCTGGGAGAGCAGCGTGGGACCCTCCAGAAGAGAGATACACATTATATAGAAAAATTATTAAAAATTAAATAAAGTATATGAATTATATATAAGTAATAAATGAGCCTCTGCAGAAACAGGTCTGGCATTCAGATTGATCATTCCTGCTTTTGGTGGGGCATTGCCAGCAAGCACAGCAGTGGTGGCATGGTGCAGTGTGGTGGGCACCCCCAGTGGCTCTGCCTTCAGAGGCATGGCTGGCAGGTGGGGACAGCACGGTGACTCTGGCCCTTGCAGAGGCATGGTGGCCATGTGGTGGCACCCAGTGGCTCTGGCCCTGCAGAGGCATGGTGGCAGTGTGTGGCACCCCAGTGGCTCCGGCCCTTGCAGAGAGGCATGGTGGCAGTGTGGTGACAGCAGTGTGGGACTCTGCCCTTGCAGAGGCAATGGTGGCAGTGTGTGGCCCCCAGTGGCTCTGGCCCGTTGCAGAGCGCATGGTTGGCAGGTGTTGGTGACAGCACGGTGATCTGGCCCTGCAGGCTCTTATGAGTGGGAAGGAGGTGGCGAGTTCCAGCGCTCCCTGCAGCGCTTCTTCCTCGCCCTACCAGCTTTGATTGCAGTCCCG
>NDFG01000429.1:199493-211052 GCA_002167245.1 Sporophila hypoxantha
GGGATCACTGGGAGGCACTGGGATCACTGGAGGTAATGCAGCGCAGCCACTGGATCACTGGGCAGGCCACTGGGAGCACTGGGAGGCGCAGCCACAGCAGCACTGGGAGCACTGGGGCGCACTGGGAGGCACTGCGGATCCTGGATCCACTGGGCAGCACGGTCACGGCAGCACTGGGAGGCACTGGGATCACTGGGAGGCACGGCACGGCAGCACTCACTGTGCGAAGAGGCGGCGGGAGCGCACGATGAATTTGAAGATGTACTCCAGGGCTTTGAAGGTGCGCGGGAGGGACTCGCAGGGCTCGCCCCGGCCCGCCTGCTCCACGTACTGAGTGAGCACCGACAGCAGCTTCCTGCGGGGAGGGGGGTCCTGGCTGTCCCAGCCCTGTCCCTCCCTGTCCCCACTGTCACAGCCCCATTCCACCTGTTCCAGTCCATTCCAGCTGTCCCAGCCCTGTCCCTCCCTGTCCCAGCCCTGTCCCAGCCCTGTCCCCACTGTCCCAGCCCCATTCCACCTGTTCCAGTCCACTCCAACTGTCCCAGCCCTGTCCCCCACCATTCCAGCTGTCCCAGCCCCATCCTGGCTGTCCCAGCCCTGTCCCCACTGTCACAGCCCCATTCCACCTGTTCCAGGCCCATCCCAGCTGTCCCATCCCTGTCCCCCACCCTTCCAACTGTCCCAGCCCTGTCCCCTTGTCCCAGCCCCATTCCACCTGTTCCAGTCCACTCCAACTGTCCCATCCCTATCCCCCACCATTCCAGCTGCCCCAGCCCCATCCTGGCTGTCCCAGCCCTGTCCCTCCCTGTCCCAGCCCTGTCCCCACTGTCACAGCTCCATTCCAGCTGTCCCAGCCCCATCCTGGCTGTCCCAGCCCTGTCCCACCAGCCCTGTCCCACTCCAGCTGTCTCCCACTATTCCAGCTGTCCCAACCCTGTTCCTCCCTGTCCCAGCCCCATCCTGGCTCTCCCAGCCTTGTCCCCCACCCCTCCAGCTCTCCCAGCCCTGTCCCACCCCACTCCAGCTGTCCCAGCCCCATCCTGGATGTCCCGGCCCCATTCCAGCTGTCCCAGCCCTGTCCCTCCCTGTCCCACCCCATTCCAGCTGTCCCATCCCTGTCCCCAACCCCGCTCCAGCCATCCCAGGCTGTCCCCCCCTGTCCCCAAGCCCAGCCCCTCACTTGTAGGCCAGCGTGGCGCTGAAGTGCTGTCGGATGTAGGCCTCCAGGACCGTGTTGAAATGCTGGAACTTTCTGTCAGCCACCAGCCTGACAATGAAAACCTGAGGGCAGCAGGCAGGGGCACYGCTTGGCGTGGGCAGGGGGACACCTCTGCCACCCTGAGCCCACCCTGAGCCATCACTGGGATCACTCTTGTGGTGAAACATCTTTAAATGCTGCTGGGATTGTCCCCCAAAGGGACAGTGTCCCCCAGKACAGCCCTGCCCTGTGCTGGGTCACTCAAACCCCATTGTCCCAGTCCAACCAGTGCCCACCCTGCACTGGGGAGGGCTCAGAGCCACWCAGGTRGTGCTCACCAGGGCGTCAAACACGAGGGTGTCYTAGACATCGGTGTCTGAGTGCTCCATCATGATGGAGAACAGGGCATCCAGCGTGTCCTGCAGGAACTGGGGGGACAGCAGGGCTGGCAGGGCTGACCCCAGCACTGCCCAAAACCCAGTTCTGGGCATGGGGAGAGGGGGGAAGGAACCAGGGAGGGAGGAAATGCTGGCTGTACCTTGATGACCTCMCCTCCATCCACGTTCATCAGCTTCTGGAGGTTCCCACAGAGCAGGCTGGGCTTGGAGCGCCACTTCAGCAGCCCCAGCAGGTTCACTGGGCAGGGGGAACGGGGCACTGAGCACTCCCTGTCACACCCCAATGTCACCAACCCCCTGCTCCCCCATCAGGAGCAGCCAGGACCCCCTCCCACAACCTCTGCTCAGTGCTGAGACCCCCTGAAGCCAAGCCCATAAAGCACAAACCTTCAATAGGTCGTGGCTGTGGGGCACAAAATTGTGCTGCAGGAAGGGAATGAATGCAGCAGCCRCATCCCTGAGCCCTCCACAGTGCCCTGGACCCTGCAGCCACGTGCTGTCACCGTGTGTCACATCCCCAGGCCACCAGGCCGTGTCCCCTGAGCCCCCTGCACTCTGCCAGAGCAGGATGAGCCATTCCCACCCTCCAGCCTTGCAGCAGGTGGGAGGAGAGCCCAGCCCATCCCCTGGGCCCTTCCCCTGGCTGAGGGGGCACCAGAGCAGCCCAGGGAAACTGGAAACTCCCCTGAGCTAACCCAGGCACGGAGGTGGAGCCACAGAGCTCCAATTCCCACCTCAGTTTGGAGGGAAGGTCATGGAGCCTCCAGCAGCCACACTCAAGTGGGAAWTCCACTCGTTGTTGCTCCTCTCTCCAGTGCATGGCAGCCCCCCAAAATCCCCAGATGGAGCTGATCCCCCCCAAAACAGCCTGAGCATGGCCAAACTGAGCACTCCCACATCCTGGAGCTATGGCCAAACTGAGCCCATTCACTTGTTCCCCAGCTCTCTTCCCAGCGTGATGCGACACCGCAGCACCCAAATATTCAGAATTATTGATGCCTTTTTTTTTTTACAGCAGGTAGGCGGGAACAGCACCAGGGAGGCGGGATCACAGCCCCAGCTCCCCCGCTTTTTGTGGCCACCCAGCCCATCACCGTTCTGGTCAGCTTGGTTGGAGCCAGACCAGCGCTGCGAGATTTTGGAAAGCCTGTCCCGGCTGGACGGGGCCCAGGCAGAGCCGCCCGCGGCCCCGCCTTCACACGGAAGGAGGAGCCCAGAGGAGCTTCGGCTCTCCGGCGCGTTCCGCTCCCGAGGGCAGCGACAGTACGCGCTGGCATCCTCCAGCCTTCTTGCTGTGCACCCTGCCAGGGCACACACAGGGACAGCTGGCAGCCACCCCGGCGTGGGGGGTCCCAGGTGCCGGGTTTTCTGCCGTTCTGGATTGAAGGCACTTTGTGTGAGGACCCCATAATTGAAGGGAATGTGGGACTCCGGGGGCTCTCTAAAATTCAGTTTATTACATCCAGGGTCATGGGTGACAGAGCCTGTGCCTACAGCTGTCAGCTCCAGCTGCAGGCAGGCCTGGAGACCCTGAGTTTAGGTTATAAATGCATTATATACTTTTCTTTTGGTTATAATGCATTATATGCTTTTCTTTTGGTTACAATGCATTATATACTTTTCTTTTGGTCACAATATATTATATACTTTTCCTTTGGTTACAATGCATTCTATACTTTTCTTTGCTGAGCATCTCAATACAGTAGAACCAATCCATACCTTAACTTTTATCTCTAACCTATCAGAACTACTATAATTACCATATTCATGTRACTGTTCTCCAATCACTAAAAGTCAGTACATTACAGTTTAAGCTAGAAGTTGTTTTTCAGTTTTCTTGCAGTGGAAAATTCTGAGATTTTTTTTTCTACTTGCAACATTTGCTGACTTGTTTGCCTGTGCTATCTTTCTGCTTGGTAAAAACATCTTCTTGTTTGGGGTGGGTTTATCCTTTGCTCTAAGCCATAAAAACCCCTTCTAACTGACCCTTTGCCTCCTTGGTTATCCAGTAAGAATGGCTTAGCAATTCTTCTATATCAAAACTTGTTTCCTTCTCTATTCTTTCTTCAGATTCTACATTCAAAAATCTTTCTGCCAAGCATCTGTGAGACTTTCTTGTCAAACTTTCATCCTGCCCAACACACTTGAGACGATAATTTGTGTTGGGATTCAGGTGTTTATTATTTCTTATCAGTAAAACAGTCTCACTACTGTGAGTTCTGTAGCAAGGCACAAAATGGCCAACAATTTCTTGTTATGATGTCTTTTAAGACTAAACTATCCAATTAAGAACTGACACCTAGATTATTTTCCCTTTTAACCCAATAACTGATCCCACAGAGCTGCAATGGGGACTTTTCTGCCCAATTACCAAATGCCACCCAAACCCATGAAGAAGGAGGAAGAAGAAGCATGAAGAAGAAACCCAGGATGACACCCTGTGCCCTCCATCTTGCTTCCATCCACAACACTAAAAATCCCAAAACCTCAATTTCTCACCAAGTGACACACCTACACTGCTCTCTATAATCTATTTCACACTTTTGTGGATTCCAGTCTATTCTGGAGTTTAGGAAACTTTCTCCATGAATGAGGGTCAGTGTTCCACCCAGGAGGATTCACAGGGGTGACTCTGAGTGACCTTCCCTGCTCTTGGCCAGCCTGGGATGTGGGGGATGGCCAGAGCCAGCTGGGCCACAGCTCACAGACACCCATCCCTCCCTGCCTGCAGCCTGGCAGGGTGAAGCCCCTCCAGCTGAAGGTGGCAGGGAGGTGACAGAGCTGTTTGCTGGTGGCTTTTCCCCTCCAGGACACATCTGGAGCTTGTGCAGGGAAAACTGTCTGGAGCTCAGAGCAGCTGGAGATCAAGAGCTCTGAGCAGCTAAAAGCCCTTCACTGACATTCCTCTGGCAAGCAGAGAGAAAAAGATGAAATATTTTCTGCCTCCCAAAGTGCAGCCTGCTGGGAAGAGCCAGAGCCAGGCAGGGAGAGGATGGAGCAGCTCAGGATGTGGGGGCTCAGCAGGGCAGGGACAGCTCTCTGAGGGGAACAGGGGCTGTGCAGGGCTTGTTCTGCTGGCAGGGAGGTGTGGGAGGTTTGATCTCACTGCCACATCCCAAAGGTGCCCAATGCTGCTGCTGTGCAGGGGACAGTCCCCAAAGAGCCAGGGAGCAGAGCCAGCGCCGAGGGCCACGGCAGCAGTTCAAGAATTTGGGTCTTTCACCCAAAAATAAAACACAGAGGAGGGACATAATGATTTCAAATGTGCAGGAGCCTCAGGGAGGACAGCATGGTCTGATGTCCTGCTCCTGGGCCTTGCTCATGAAAACAGGGAGGAGACCATCCCAAAAATAAGGCAGAACTCAGGGAGGGACGTGCGCTCTGCTGGAGAACACTGTGATCACATTGCCCAAAAATCAGAGACATGGAAACCACCCATCAGAGCTCTAGGACACTGGAGCTCCATGACCCAAGAAGGGACCAAGAAGGGACCCCAGAAGGTAGACCCCAAAGGGACCCCAGAAGGGACCACAAAAAGGACCCAAGAAAGGAACCCCAAAAGGGACCCCAAAGAAAGGCCCCAGAAGGTGTATCAGCACACCAATGGAAAGAAGCCCAGATTGTCTCCCGCGTAACGTCCTGCAGCTGCCGGACTCCTCGCCCTGCTGTCCTGCTCCACATCGTCAAACAGCGTCCCAGGTCGTTGGGGAGGGGACACCAGCTAAGGGTGGCAGCACCTTCAGCGGGCCCTTCAGGATTAAAGCTAACAGCGTTTTTTTTGTCGCCAAATGCAGGCAGCGATTTATAAGACCCTCCCCCCCGACTGCTCTCAAGCAAACCCGGCATTGCCTAGGGCTTGGTGAAATCAAGTGAAGCGCGGGCCCCACCCACCGCGGGGGGGACGTTCCCTGCCCGTCACAAAGGCTTAAAATCACCTTCTTCCCAGAGACAACTTGGCATTCAGAGGCAGCAGTGGCAGGGATTGGAGATGTGTGTGCAGGGAGCCCCCTCCTGCGAAGCACCTAAGGGACAGTGAGGGACGCGGGGAGCACCACAAACCCTCGAGGGGACACCACAAACCCTCAAGGGGCTCTGGGTACGTTGCTACCTAGCCGCCATTGGCTCAGGGCAGGGCTACTGGGCATACCTGCCCCAAAATGTTCCTGCCCCAAATTCAGGCGGGCTCTGGGCGTCCCCCCCATAACCTTGCTAGAGCACCAATGCGTCGTGCCTCCCCATCCCGCCAGCGTGCGTGCCATTCAGGCGCGACAATCAGCCTCACAAACGGGCCATGGAGAAAATCCGCTCGCCTCCGCGTCCTTGGCTGGGACTGGGGACACAGCGTTTGAGGGGGAGCTTGAGGGGACCAGGCGACCACGTCCCCAAGCGAGGGACAGGCAGTGCTGGCAGCAGAGGGACACTCACCCCAGTCGCTTGGTGCCCAGCAGCTAGCTCACATGTCTTCATCTGTTCGATGTCGGAAGGTGAACCTCAAGGTGGGTCCTGTGGGACGTCCTCGATGGGGACAGCGCATCTGGGGGGGGAAGGGGGGCCAAAGGTGAGGGCAGGGGCTGTTGCCCCAACCTGGGCAATGTCCCTTTTTGCCCACACCTGGGCAATGTCCCTTTGTGACCCCAGCTGCGCAATGTCGCCTTTTAGTGCCCACACCTGTGGCAATGTCCCTCTGGACAATGTCCCTTCTGTGACCCCAGCTCGGGCAATGTCCCTCTGTGCCCACACTGGGCAGTGATTGTCCCTTAGGACAATGTTCCTCTGTTGCCATTATCTGGCAATGTCCCTTCGTGCCCCACCTGGCCAATGTCCCTCTGGCCAATGTCCCTCTTGTCCCCCCACCCTGGCCAATGTCCCTCTTGCCGACAATATGTCCCTCTTGCCCACACCTGGCCAATGTCCCTCTGTGCCCACACCTGACCAATTATGTCCCTCTGTTGCCCCAACCTTGGCAATGTCCCTCTGTCCCACCACCTGGCCAGGTGATGCTCCCTCTGGCCATGTTCCTCTGTGCCCCACCCCCTGGCCAATCGTCCCCTGGCCAATGTCCCTCTGTGCCCCACATTCTGACCATGTCCCCTCTGTCCCACACCCACCAATGATGTCCCTCTGGTCAATGTCCCTCTGTGCCCAGGGCAGGGGCTGTTGCCAGACCATCCACTGCATGCAAACCAGCCCCACACCCTTTCCCAGTCAACAAGTGAGGCTAAACTTGGGAGACTGGGATTGGGGACAGGGCTGTAGCTGCCCATCCCTTGTTCACAGGCAGTGTTTTATGGAAAAATCTTTTCTTTTAGGATTTTTTTCTCCATAGGGCTGCAGAGGCCTCAGGTACAAAGTAAAGAATATGCCTGCTGTGAATGCCAATCAGGTGATCTGTAGATTGGTCTCATGGGGTACTAAAATGGCCAATCACAGTCAGCTGGCCTTGGACTCTTCTGTCTGAGCCACAAACTTTGCTTATTCATTCCTCTTTCCTATCTTAGCCAGCCTTTTGATGAAATCCTTTCTTCAATTCTTTGTAGAATAGTTTTAATGCTAATATATCTCATAAAATAATAAATCAGGCTTTCTGAAAACATGGAGTCAGATCCTCATCCTTCCCTCATCCTCAGACCCCAGACCTGTGAACACGCGTCACACTCGTCTCCCCAGGACCGGGTGCCCATCCAGGAGGTGACGCTGTGACCCTGCCAGCGCCTCCATCATCCCTGAGGTGGCACAGGACTGTCCCACAAAAAGCCTGCCCTGAAAGGGACCCCCTAGAGCCAGCAGGAGGAGCGAGTGCCACATCCTGGAGGGGCTGCAGGGCTGTCCCCCCCCATCCCCGGTGTCCCCAGACCTTGAGGGTCTCCATCCAGCCGCTGGTGCCGCTGCTGGTAGTAGACAACAGAGCGGTAGTGGCTGCTGGGCTGTCCCCTGCTCCCGCGTGGATCACGTTCTGCCGGAGGAGACACCTCGGGATCAGCACCCCAATGAGGGAGGGGACAAATGCCTAGCCCCGGCCACGCCCCGAACCCTCCTGCCCACACCCTCCTGGTGCCACCTCCGAGGGGACACACGGCCCTGGCAGGGCACAGCGCGGCGTGGCCCTGGGACAGGGATGGAGAATGCCAGCCCATCCCTCAGGAGCCAGGTGACAACGGCTGACAGAACGCCTGGATGGTGACAAGAGCCACCCGGGGAGGTGACACTCGGGTCTGACCCCCACCCCTGCCTGCCCCCAGCTCCTTTCCTGTCCTGGGGACACCGGCGCGAGTGGCCAGGGGGGTGGCGTGTCCCCCAAGGCAGGACAGTTTCTCTCGCTTTCCCATTCTCTTTATTCCATATCCAGATCTCTGGAGGCTCTCCAGCCTGGAGGAGCTCGCTGGCTGATCTAACCCGACGGTGAGTGGACACAGGGGACACCTGTCATTACTCAATGTACGGTGACACAGGGGACATCTGCACATTCTCAATATGTGAGGTGGACACAGGGGACACCTGTCCATTTCTCAGTTGTGACACAGGGGACACCTGCCTATACCCAATGTTGACACAGGACACCTTGCCATTACCCCAGGTGACACAGGTGACACCTGCCATACTCAATGTGACACAGGGGACACCTGCCATAACACAAATGTGACACAGGGACACCTTGCCATACCCATTGTGGACACCGGGACACCCTGTCATACCCGAGGTGACCACAGGGACACCTGCCATACTCAATGTGACACAGGGGACACCTGTCATACTCAGTGTGACACAGGGGACAACCGTGCCATACCTGAGGTGACACAGGGGACACCTGCCAATACCCAACGTGACACAGGGACACCTGCCATACCCAATGTGACACAGGGACACCTGCCATACTCAGTGTGACACAGGGACCACCTGCCATACTCAATGTGGACACAGGCGGACACCTGTCATATAAGGTGACACAGGGACACCTGCCATACTCAATGTGACACAGGGACACCTGCCCCACCACCGAGGTGACACAGGGACACCTGCCCATACTCAGTGTTGACACAGTGGGACACGCTTGTCCATAGCCCAATGTGGACCACCAAGGAAACACCTGCCATTCTTCAGTGTGACACAGGGGGACACCTGCCATACCTAAGGTGACACAGGGACACCTGTTCATACTCAATGTGACACCAGGACACCTTGCCATACCTAAGGTGACAGCAGGGACCAACCTGCCATACTCAGTGTGACACAGGACACCTGCCATACCAAAGTGACACAGGCGACACCTGCCATACTCCAATTGTGACACAGGGGACACCTGCCATTCTCAGCTTGACAAGGGACACCTGCCATACTCAATGTGACCACAGGGGACACCTGCCATGCTCAGTGCTGACACAGGGGACACCTGCCATATTCTAAGGTGACACAGGGACACCTGCCATACCCGAGGTGACACAGGGACACCTGCCATACCTGAGTGAGCATAGGCCTGTCATACCAATTGACAACAGGGGGACACCTGTCATACTCAATGTGACACAGGGACACCTGTTCATACTCAGTGTGACACAGGGACACCTGCCATACCCCAAGGTCGCGACACAGGGACACTCTGCCATACCCCAATGTGACACAGGGACACCTGTCATACTCAATGTGACACAGGGGACATCCTGTTCATACCCAATGTGACACAGGGGACACCTGCCATACTCAATGTGAACAGGGGACACCTGCCATACTCAATGGCTGACACAGGGACACCTGCCATACCCCGATGGTGACACAGGGACACCTGTCCATACTCAATGTGACACAGGTGACACCTGTCATAACTCTGCACACAGGACACCTGTCATACCCAATGTGACACAGGGACACCTGCATTCAATTTGACACAGGGACACCCTGTCATACTCAATGTGACACAGGGGACACCTGGTCATATCCAATTGTGACACAGGGGATCACCTTTGCCATACCTCAATGTGACACAGGGGACACCTTGCATACTCAATGTGACACAGGGACACCTGCCATACCCGAGGTGACACAGACACCTGGCCATACTCAATTTGTTGACACAGGGGACACTCCTGCCACAGCCCGAGTGACACAGGGGACACCTGCCATACCTGCACCACGTTTCCTGCCTCGTCACACACGCACACCGTCACCTCCACGTTCTTCTGCGTCTTCTTGCTGCCCTTGTCGAACTCCCCCTGCACCAGGGTCAGGTAGATGTCGTTCCTGACATCGCCTGTGGGGACAGCCCGGTCAGCCAGGCCCTGCCACCACGCTGCCACCCGCAGGGACCTCCCAGCATTGTCCCCAGCACGCTTGCCTGGCATGATGACCTCCGGGTAGCCCAGCTTGCGAGCCACCGCCGTGCTGCGGTCCACCAGGTGGGGGTGGTCCTTCCTCACCTGGCTCAGGTCACCCCAGAGCACCTTCAGCGACACCCAGAGCCCTGCAGGGACCACAGGGATTTTTCACGGGGTGACAGAGTGACAAACAAGTCCTCGGCCCCTCGTGTGACAAGCAGATGGCCCAGGGGACACYGGGTCTCTTACCTTGTCCCTTGTGGTTGATGTCCTTCCCCTCCACCGCCTTCCGGATCATGGTGTGAAGGAAATCCCCATCAGCAGCCACCCTGGCAAAGGCACGTTTGGGGGAAAAACCTTTTCTCCTTGATCCTTGCACCTCTTGTCCCCTGGGGGTTGGTGTCCCCATGCCACCAGGTGATGTCCCCATGCCACCAGGTGATGTCCCCATGCCACCAGGTGATGTCCCCATGCCAGCAGGTGGTGTCCCCATGCCAGCAGCTGGTGTCCCCATGCCAGCCAGGCCCTGGGGTGCTCCTCCCCGCCCTCCCCAGCCTCCCCTCGGGGCTCACAGGTGGACGGGGATGAAGTGCTGCTTGTCCTCGTCGCTGTCACACGTGCCCTTGGCGATGTCGGTGATGTCCATCACTGCGGTGACACACAGGGGTGGCACTCCCAGCCCAGAACGGGGTCATGGGCGGGGGAGGTGAAGCCAGGGGACCTCCCCAGGGTTGCTCAGGGGGTCCCCTGTGCCAGGACAGGGCGGGTGTTGTGTCCCTTGGGCAGGGACAGCCCCGGMSTGGGGGGACAGCYTGGGGACAACCYTAGGGTTGGGATCTGCCAGCAGGGAAAGGACAGCGGGAGCAGCCCGGGGACATGGCAGAGCGCGGTGTGGTGGCTCTGGGGGAGTGCCAGGGTGGTGGCACGGGGGTCCCCGGGGGTGCCCAGCCCCACCTGAGATGCCGAAGGGCCGGCGCAGCCCCGTGCTGAGCTTGCGGCTGTGGCTGTCGCGCAGGTCCATGCGCCCCACGCGGATGATCTGGCACACCAGGAACAGCCGCTCCCGCTTCAGGTCGGCGCTGCCCAGGTCCTGGGGGACACGCAGGGGCCCTGTCACCCTGGCAGCACCGCAGGGGACGTGCCAGCGCCAGCGCCAGGGGACCTCGGGGTGCCCAGGGCTGTGCAGGGGGAGGCGCTGGGCACAGAGCGCCCCTGCTGCCCTGCGCTGTGGGGACAGTGGRGTGAAATACAAAGCTGTGTMTCGTGTCAGGTACAAACAGGTGATGTGTGTATTTGTGYGTGCACTGACAGTGGGAGAGCTGTGAATTTTAATAATAACTGAGGAAAATGAAGCATGGAAAAAGGCCTTTGAAATTAACCCTAGTTGATTTAYGAGCATTYGAATTAAAGCGTTAAAGATGTTGCTTTTTGCTTATAGTTAATCCATAAAGAGKTCTGCAACAACAACCTTTTGAAGTATAATTTTAGGATATTACTTGTATCCTTGAAACTATAGCTTTGGAATGTATATAAAGGAAATATGCTRATCTCARACCCTATTGAAGCAAAGAAAAACAGCTTGAGAGAGGAAGATGACCASCACCTCAYGGGTTTATGGTTTCYACCAAGGGAAGCTGGACATCACTMRWWTWYYWTT
>NDFG01000430.1:41481-53336 GCA_002167245.1 Sporophila hypoxantha
CTGCCCGCCCCCGTTTTTGGGGTGTCCCCTCCATTTTTGGGGTGTCCCCGCCCACGGCGCCCAGCGCCTTGCCTGCCAAACGGGGGGACCCCGAATCAGCGGGGGAACCCCGAAACTCAGGGGAGAACCCCAGATCCTTACGGAGCCCCCCAAAACCCCAAAGGAAACCCCCAGACCCCTTTTCGGGGTCCCCCCGTACCGAGGGTCCCTCCCCCCATTTTTGGGGTCCCTTCCCCCCATTTTTGGGGTGTTTCCCCCCCAGTTTTGGGGTCCCTGAACAGAAAATCCCTCCCTCGTTTTCGGGGTTCCTCTCCCCCAATTTTGGGGTGTCCCTCCCGCCATTTTTGGGGTCCCCGCCCAATTTTCGGGGTCCCCCCCGTACCGAGGGTCCCCCTCCCCATTTTCAGGATCCCTCCCCCTATTTTTGGGGTGTCCCCCTCCCCAATTTTCGGTGCCCCCCTCCCCATTTCGGTGTCCCCCCCCGTACCGAGGGTCAGGGACACCCTGTCCCCCCCAATTTTGGGGGTCCCCCTCCCCATTTTTGGGGTGCTTTCCTCCCGTACCGAGGGTCCCGGACACCCCTGTCCCCCCGGATTTTTGGGGTGTTCCCCCCCGTACCGAGGGTCCCGGACACCCCTGTCTCCCTGTCTCCCCTATTTTTGGGGTGTTTCCCCCCAATTTGGGGTCTCCCCCCGTACCGAGGGTCCCAGACACCCCTGTCTCCCCTATTTTCGGAGTCCCCCCGGATTTTTGGGGTGTTTCCCCCCAATTTTGGGGTGTTCTCCCCCCAATTTTGGGGTGCTTTCCCCCCGTACCGAGGGTCCCGGACACCCCTGTCCCCCCGGATTTTTGGGGTGTTTTCCCCCCATTTTGGGTGTCCCCCTCCCCAATTTTGGGGTGTTTTCCCCCCATTTTTGGGGTCCCCCCGTACCGAGGGTCCCGGACACCACGTCCACCTTGCCGCTGGCCCCGTCCCGCTCGGCGATGCCGCCGCCCCGCGCCCCGTAGAGCCCCACGGCGTGAACCTCGTCCACGAAGGTCAGCGCGCCGTGCGCGTGCGCCACGTCACACAGCTCGGCCAGCGGCGCGATCGAGCCTGCGAGGGGATTTCGGGGAAAAATTGGGGGATTTGGGGGAAATTGGGGGGATTCGGGGCGATTTGGGGGTTTGTGGCGCGGTTTTGGGGGGCTCTGGGGGGATTTTGACGGGGCATTTTGGAGGTTTTGGGGGAATTTGGGTGCATTTTTAGGGGATTTTGGGAAGTTTGGGGGCATTTTTTTTGATTTTTTTGGGCGGTCCTGGGGGATTTTGGGGGTTTTGGGGGATTTGGGCAGGTTTGGGGAAAGGGGAATTTTTGGGAGGTTGGGGTGTTTTGGGGGGTTTGGGGTGGTTTGGGGGGTGGTTGGGGCATTTTGGGGGGGATTTTGGGGGGAAATTGGGGGATTTGGGGCGCTTTGGGGAAAAATTTGGGGGGATTTGGGGGGAAATTGGGGGGATGTCGGGGCGTTTGGGGAAAAAATTGAAGGGGTTTGGGGGGCTTTTGGGTGGATTTTGGGGCCGGTTTTGGGGATTTTGGGGAAGATTCGGGGGGAATTTTTGGTTTTTTTTTATTTTGGCGGTGAGTGGGTGGCAATGGCGGGCAGGGCACCGCTGGGGCGCTCTGGAGCTTGGGGGGGTGTAGGGGAGTCTGGGGGCGGTTTGGGGGAATCTTGGGGAGAATTTGGGGGTTTTGGGGTGGATTTCGGGGGTTTTGGGGGGCATTTGGGGGGGACTTTTGGGGGATTTGGGGCGGTTTTGGGGGGGCTTCTGGGGGAATTTTGAGCGGCATTTTGGGAGGTTTTGGGGGGATTTTGGGTGGATTTGGGGTGGATTTTGGGGATTTTGGGGAAATTCTGGGGGCATTTTTTAATTTTTGGCGGCGGTTTTTGGGGGATTTCTGGGGTTTTGGGGGGATTTTTGGGGGGGTTTGGGGGTTTTGGGGGCAATTTTGGGGGGTTATGGGGGGTTGTTGGGGGGATTTCGGGGCGACATTTGGGAAAAAATTGGGGGATTTTGCGGGGGAAATGGGTGCAATTGGGGCGGTTTTTGTTTGATTTTGGGGGAGCGGGTTGCAATGGCGGCAGGGCATCCGCTGGGGGCGCTCTGGAGCTTGGGGGGGGTTGGGGAGAATTTGGGAAGAGTTCTTGGGGCATTTGTGGGGGGATTTTGGGGGGTTTGGGGGGGGATTTTGGGGCGGTTTTGGGGGCAGTCTGGGGGATTTTGAGGGGGCATTTTGGGAGGTTTTTTGGGGGAATTGTGGATTTAGGATTTTGGGGGAATTTGGGGGCAGAAGTTTTTTGACTTTTTTGGGCGGTCTTGGGGGATTTTGGGGGTTTTTGGGGATTTTGGGCAGCGTTTGGGAGGGATTTTGGGAGGTTTGGGGGGTTTTTGGGGGGGATTTTGGGGGGCAATTTTCGGAGGGTTACTGGGGGATTTGGGGTGGATTTTGGGGGAATTTTGGGTGGTTTATGGGGGATTGTTGGGGGTTTGGGGACTGTGGCCGGGATTTTGGGGCGGTTTTGGGGTGACACTTTTGGGATTTTTGGGCGTGAGCGGTGTGCAATTGCGCAGGGCAGCCCACTGGGGGCACTCTGGAGCTGCTGGGGGGCTTGGGGTGGCTGGGGAGCTTTGGGGGGTATTTTGGGGGGATTTGGGGATTTTTTTCATTTTTTGGGGCCGTTTTGGATGAGCGGGTGCAATACACAGAGCACCACTGGGGGCGTGGGGGAGTCTGGGGGGGATTGGGGAATTTTTGGGGATTTTGGGGGGAAATTTTGGGGGGATTGTGGGATTTGGAGAATTTTGGGGGGGGCAAGTTAGAGGGGTTTGGGCGGATTGGGAGGTTTTTGGAGAAATTTTAGGGGCTTTGGGGATTTTTTGGGGCGGTTTTAGGGGGGATTTTGGGAGGTTTGGGGGCTTTGGGGGTGATTTTGGGGGATTTTGGGGGAAAATTGGGGATTTTCTGGGCCGTTTTTTTATTTTTGGGGCGCGCGGGTGCAATGGCGAGGGCACCGCTGAGGGGCGCTCTGAGCTTGGGAGGCGTAGGTGGAGTTGGGGGGATTTGGAGGAATTTTGGGATGATTTAGGGGGGATTTTGGGGAGTTTTGGGGGGTTTGGGCTGATTAGGGGCTTTTGGGGGGGATTTTGGGGGGATTTTGGGTGGATTTTGGGGGGATTTGGGGCGGTTTGGGGGGCTCATGGGGGGGATTTTGGGGCGGTTTTAAGGGGGATTTGGGAGGGTTTATGGGGCTTGCGGGGGATTTTAAGGAGATTGTTGGTGCGATTTTTTTCATATTTTTGGGGCGGTTTTGGATTAGCGGGGTGCAATACCACAGAGCACCACTGGGGGGCGCGATGCAAGGTTTTGGGGAATTTTGGGGGCATTTGTGGGAATTTTTTTGGGACATTTTTTTTGGGGGAATTTTGGGGGGATCTTGGTGGGAATTTGGGGGAGATTGTTTGGGCGGCATTTAGAGGGGTTGGGGTGGGATTTGGGAGGTTTTGGGCGGAAATTTAGGGTTTTGGGGGGGTTTTTGGAAATTTGGGGGCTTTTTTTTTTATTTTGGGGGGCATTTGGTGAGCGGGTGCAATGGCGCAGGCACGCTGGGGGGCGCTCTGGAGACTGGGGGGGCGTGGTGGAGTTTGGGGGATTTTGGGGAATTGGGGGAGAATTCTGGGATTGATTTGGGGGCTTTTGGGGGGCTTTTTTGGGCTTTTGGGGGGGATTTTGGGGGCTTTTGGGGGGTTTTTGGGTGGGCTTGGGAGGTTGGGGGGATTTGGGTGCATTTTGGGAGGTTTGGGGGGGATTTCGGGGGGCGTTTGGGGGGTTTTTTGGGGGGTTGGGTGGGGAATTTTGGGGGGCTTTGGGGGGCATTTTGGGGGCGGTTTCAGGGGGATTTTTGGGAGGTTTGGGGGATTTTGGGGTATTTTGGGGGATTTTGGGGGAAATTGGGGGGATTTGGGGGGCATTTTTTTGATTTTGGGGCGAGCGGGTGCAATGGCGCCAGGGCACCAACTGAGGGGGGCGCTCTGGAGCTTGGGAGTGTAAAACGGGAGTTTAGGGGCGGTTTGGGGGAATTTGGGGAGAATTTGGGATGTTTTGGGGGGTTTTGGGCAGGTGTTGGGGGGGGATCGTTGGGGGTTTTGGGGGGCATTTTTGGGGCGGTTTGGGGGGTTTTTTGGGTGGATTGGGTGGATTTTGGGAGGTTTTGGGGATTTGGGGGATTTTGGGTCGGTTTTGGGGTGAATTTGGGGTGGTTTTAGGTTTGCGGTTGGGGGGATTTGAAGATTGAGGATTTAGCGGTGTTTGGGGGGAATTTCTGGGGAATTTTGAGGGGAATTTTGAGGGGAAAGTTTATGGAGATTAGAGGGGATTTGAGCGGATTTTGGAAGGATTTGGGGAGGATTAGGGTGGTGATAAGGGATTCAAGGTGGGTTTGGGATTGGTTTTGGGTGTTTGGGGAATTTGGGGATTTGGGGAATGTCTGAGGGGAATGTTTTGGGGGGGCGAATTGGGAGGATTTGAGGGAACTTTAGGAACGAACGAGGGAGGTCTTTGCGGTATCCCACGGGAGTTTTTTGGGGTTGGCATTGGGGGATTTTGGGGAAATTTGGGAGATTAGGAGGGGATTTTTGAGGGGATTTTGGGCTTAGGTTTTGGGCGGATTTAGGGCGGTTTTGGAGGGGATTTGAAGGATTGGGGGGATTTGGGGTGGGTTTTGGGGAATTTTGGGGTTATTGGGGGATTTTGCGGGGAATTGGGCGCGGAACTGGGGAGGAATTTGAGGGATTTCAGGGACGAAACCGGGAGCTTTTCTGGGGTTCCCGGGAGTTTTTGGGGGATTGGGAGACTAGGAGGGGATTTGAGGATTTAGGGCGGGTTTTGGGGGGAATTTGGGGATTCTTGGGGAAATTTATGAGACTATGAGCGGGATTGTGAGGATTTGCGGATTGGGGGGGAATTTTGGGGTGGTTTTGGGGGAATTTTGGGGAATTTGGGGGAATTTGAGGGGAATTTGGGGCAAACCGGGGAGGATTTGGGGCGGAATTTAGGCACAACCGGGAGTTTTTGGGTGCATTGGGGGTTTTTGGGGAAATTTTCGGGGATTAGGAGGGGATTTGAAGGATTTGGGCGGCTTGGCGGAAATTAGGGGCGTTTTGGAGGGGATTTGGGGAGGATTTGCGCGGGGATCTTGGAAGGATTTGGGGATTTAGGAGTGTTTGGGAAATTTGTGAGGCGGAATTTGGGGAACTCTTGGAGGCATCTTGAGGGGAATTTGGGGCGAATTGGGGGGATTTAGGGAGGATTTAGGGGGGTTTGGGGGCGATTTGACGTGGTTTTGAGGGGATTTAAGGGCGGTTTTGTGGGGGATTTTGAGGGAATTTTGGGGAATTTGGGGCAATTTTGGGGGGGAATTTGGCGCGAATTTGGTGGGGATTTAGGGACGATATGGGGGTTTGGGGGTATCCGGGAAGTTTTTGGGGTGCACTTAGGGGGATTTTTAGGGGGATTTTGGGGAAAATTTGGGAGACTAGCGAGGGGGATTTGAGGAAGATTTTAGGGGCGGTTATTGCGGGGAATTTGGGGATTGGGGAATTTATGGTTTGAGGGGATGTGAGGATTTAGTTGGGGGATGGCTTTGGGGAGTTTGAGCGGGAAATTTGAGGGTTTCTGGAAGTTTGGGATTGGGGGTTTTGGGGGGACTTTAGGAAATTTGGGGGAATTTGGGGGAATGGGAATTGGGGATTGAGGGGTTTGGGACGAACTGGGGAGGTTTTGGGGGTCATTGCGGGGAATGTTGGGGGGCAATTCCGGGGATTTGGGATTTTTGGGGACAATTTGGGGGATTATGAGGGGATTTCGAGGGATTTGGGGCAGTTTTGGGGGATTAGGGCCGGTTTGGAGAGATTTGGTAGGGTATTTGGTTACGCGCGCACTATATCTCGTGGCGGTGACGGGCTTGGCGGCGAATGTTTTTGGGGGGTCTATTGGGGGGGTTTCGGGGGTTGGGTGGATTTTGGGGGATTTGGGGCGGCGGGCTTGCAATGGCGCAGGGACCACTGGGGGCGCTCTCGGAGCTTTGTGGGGGCTTGGGGTGGTCTGGGGGGCTTTGGGGGGATTCTTAGGACGGTATTTGGGGGATTTTTTTGCATTTTTGGATGAGCGCGTGCAATACCACAGAGCACCACTGGGGGCGCGTGGGGAGTTGGGGGGATTTGGACGGGAATTTTTGGGGAATTTTTTTGATGGTCCGTCAAGGATTTTGGGGGGATTTTCGGAGTGTGTTCTTAGGGCGGTTTTGGGGCGGTTTTTGGAAGTAATTTGCAGTATAATTGACCGAAATTTTGGGGAATTTGGGGCAATTTTGAGGGAATTTTGGCGCGGATGGGAGGATTTGGGGGGGAATTTAGGGACGACCTGGGGAGGTTCTTGGGGAGATCCGGGAGTTTTTCCGGGTGCCGATTCGAGGGGATTTTAGGCGGGATTTTGGGGCGAAACTTTGGCGAGACTAGGAGGGCGATCTTTGAGGATTTAGGGCCGCGTTTTGGGGGATTTTGGGGATTTATGGGCGAATTTTACTGAGATGTATGAGGTGGATTGGTGGAGGGATTTTGGAAGGGATTTGGGGGGGATTTGGGGCGGATTTTAGGGGGTTTCGGGGGAATTTGAGGGGGAACATCTTGGGGCCAAACGGGGAGGATTTGAGGGGATTTAGGCACCAAACCGAGTTTTTGGGGCGGTTTTTGGGCTTTTCCTCGGCTCACCGTCCATGGATGCCGAGGACTTCGAAGGCGGACGATTTGGGGGCGCCGGGAGGGGCTCGCGGCTCCCAGCGCTCGTCCAGGTTGCCGGGCGGTCGTTGTGCGCGGAAAGATTTGCTTCGGGGGCGCCGTGCGCAGATGCCCTGCACCCGATGGAGGCTGTGTCCCGCGTCCCGAGATGAACTGGCGCATAGCACCTGCCAGCGAAATACATCAGCGCACGAAAACCATAAAAACACCCAAGAAGTGCCCACAGAAAATCCATCAGCGCCACGGAAACACGTCAGCCGCGCCGAAAACCAACCAATTTATCCAGTTCGCTCGAACCCGAAAAAAACCCCAAAACAACCCAAAAACACCCAAAACCAAAAACCAAACAAACCGCCCAAAAAACCCAAAAACCCCAAAAGCCCCCAAACCCAAACAACCCAAAAACCCCAAACCCCCCAAAACCCAAAACCCCAAAAACAATACCCAAAAAAAAAACCCAAAAAATACACCAAAAAAATTCCCAAAAAACCCCCAAAAACCCAAAAGAACCAACCCAACCCCAAACCTCAAAACCCCAGTCTGGAGATTGCCTGCTTGCCTGCCCTGAGCACCTCAATAAACCCAAAAAAAAACCCAACCCCCCCAAAAACCCCAAAACCAAAAAACCCTTCAGCGCCCCAAAAATCCCATTAGCGCCCCGAAAACCCCCAAAAACACCCCACAAAATCCATGCAGCGCGCCGGAAAACCGAAGCCCCAAAAAATTTGGATCAGCACCGAAAAACCCAGATAAACGCCCCAAAACTTGATACAGCGCCCCGAACGACCCCCCAAACACCCAAAAATCCATCAGCGCCCCAAAACAACACCAACAACACCCCAAAAAATTGATCAGCGCCCCAAAAAAAAAAACCCCAAAGCAGCCGCTCAGCGCCCCAAAATGGATCAGCGCCCGTCGAAAACAGCAAAAAACACGCCCAAAAAAAATTGATCACGCCCGAAAAAAACCCAAACACACCAAAATCCATCAGCGCCCCGAAAGAACCCCAAAAACACTCGTCAGCACCAAAAATCAATTCAGCCCCCCCCAAAAAAACCCAAAAACCCCCATCAGTGCCAGAAAAACGCCCAAAACACCGTCAGCGCCGACAACCCCCAAAACAGAACCCCAAAAATTCAATCAGCGCCCCAACAACCCCAAAAGATCCACCCACAGAAATTGAATCAGCGCCCCGAAAAAACGCCCAACAACGCCCAACAAATCGATCAGAGCCCCGAAAAAAGACCCTAACAATTTTATCAGTGCCCAAAAAACCCCCAAAAACCCCAAAAACCCCGCCAAAGACCCCAAAAAAATAAAAAAAAAACAAAAAAACAACAGCCAAGAAAACCCACCAAAAAAGAACCCAAAACCCCCGAAAGAAACCCAAACCCCCAAAAAACCCCAAACCCCAACCCCCCAAAAATCCCAAAAAACAAACAAAAAAAAACCCCAAAAACCCCAAAAACCCAAAAAAAACCCCCAAAAACGCAAAAAAAACAAACAAACAACACAAACAAAAACAAAACAGAAAAAACGCAAAAAACCAAAACCCCACCCTGGAATTGCTTTGCCCCTGAGCACCCCAAAAAAACCCCCAAAAACCCCAAAAAACCCCTTCAGCGCCCCAAAAAATCCCATCAGCGCCCCAAAAAAACCCAAAAACAGCCGTCAGCGCCCCGAAAAACCCTAAAAACACCCCAAAAATTGATCAGCGCCCCAAAAAATCCCTTCAGCGCCCCAAAAAACCCCAAAAACCCCGTGACCAGACCCCCAAGACTTTCCGGGGTTTGGGGTTCCCATCAGCTCCCCGGATCCCGCTCCCTCTTTTTGGGGTTCCCCGCGGGTTTTGGGGTTCCCCAGAGGGATTTTGGGGTTCCCTGATGGGATTTTTGGGGTTGCCCTCGGATTTTAAGGTGCTCTGATGGATTTTTGGGGTTCCCCGCCGTTTTTGGGGTGCCCTGACGGGATTTTTTGGGGAGTTCCCAAGAAGGTTTTTGGGGTTCCCAACAGGATTTTTGGGGTGCCCTGACGGGGTTTTTGGGGTCCCGTGTGGGTTTCGGGGTGCCCTGACGGGGTTTTTGGGGTTCCCTGCGGGTTTTGGGATACCGTGTCGGTTTTTGGGGTTACCATCAGGATTTTTGGGGTGCCCTGACCGGGTTTTTGGGGTCCCGTGTTGGATTTAGGGGTCCCGTGTTGGTTTTGGGGTACCGTGTCGGTTTTAGGGGTACCGTGTTAGTTTTTGGGGTCCCGTGTCGGGTTTTGGGGTGCCCTGACGGGGATTTTGGGGTCCCGTGTGGGTTTCGGGGTACCGTGTCGGTTATGGGGTTCCCTGCGGCTTTTGGGGGTACCGTGGCCGGTTTAGGGGTCCCGTGTGGGTTTTTGGGGTTCCCTGACGGGGTTTTTGGGGTCCCGTGTCGGATTTCGGGGTACCATGGTGGGTTTTGGGGTGCCCTGACCGGGTTTTTAGGGTCCCGTGTGGGTTTCGGGGTCCCGCGTCGGTTTTTGGGGTTCCCTGACGGGGTTTTTGGGGTTCCCTGCGGGTTTCGGGGTCCCGTGTAGGTTTTTGGGGTTACCATCAGGATTTTTGGGGTCCCGTGCCAGGTTTCGGGGTCCCGTGTGGGTTTTTGGGGTCCCGTGTGGGTATTTGGGTGCCCTGACCGGGTTTGTGGGGTCCCGTGTCGTTTTTTGGGGTGCCGTGACGGGGTTTTTTGGGGTCCCGTGTGGGTTTCGTGGTCCCGTGTGGGATTTCGGGGTTCCCTGACGGGGTTTTCGGGGTCCCGTGTCGGATTTTGGGGTCCCGTGTCGGTTTTAGGGGTCCCGTGTCGGGTTTCGGGGTGCCCTGACGGGGATTTCGGGGTCCCGTGTGGGTTTTTGGGGTCCCGTGTGGGTTTTTGGGGTCCCGTGTGGGTTTCAGGGTGCCGTGTCGGTTTTTGGGGTGCCCTGACGGGGATTTAGGGTCCCGTGTCGGTTTTTGGGGTCCCGTGTCGGGTTTCAGGCTGCCGCGGGTTTTGGGGTGCCCTGACGGGGTTTTTCGGGGTCCCATGTCGGATTTCGGGGTGCCCTGACCGGTTTTTGGGTTTCCCAAGAGGGGTTTTTGGGGGTTACCATCAGGATTTTTGGGGTCACCAAGAGGGTTTTTGGGGTCCCGTGTCGGGTTTCGGGGTACCATGGTTGGTTTTGGGGTGCCCTGACAGGGTTTTTGGGGTTCCCCTCGGGTTTTGGGGTGCCCTGACGGGGTTTTTAGGGTCCCGTGACAGGTTTTGGGGTCCCGTGTGGGTTTCGGGGTGCCATGGTGGTTTTTGGGGTGCCGTGGCAGGTTTTAGGATACCGTGGCAGTTTTAGGGGTACCGTGACAGGTTTTGGGGTTCCCTGCGGGTTTTTGGGATCCCGTGTCGGGTTTTGGGGGTTGCCCGCGGCTTTTGGGGTGCTCTGACGGGGTTTTTGGGGTCCGTTTCAGATTTTGGGGTTCCCTGACCGGGTTTTTGGGGTCCCATGTGGGTTTCGGGGTGCCCTGATGGGGTTTTTGGGGTCCCGTGTGGGTTTCGGGATGCCGTGTGGGTTTTCGGGGTTCCCTGCGGGTTTCGGGGTGCCCGGTGTCGGTTTTCGGGGTCCCGTGTCGGTTTTTGGGGTCCCGTGTCGGGTTTCAGGCTGCCGCGGGTTTTGGGGTGCCCTGACGGGGTTTTTTGGGGTCCCGTGTGGGTTTTTGGGGTGCCCTGATGGAATTTTTGGGGTCGCCAAGAGGGTTTTTGGGGTCCCGTGTGGGTTTTGGGGTCCCGTGTCGGGTTTCGGGGTCCCGTGTCGGTTTTTGGGGTTCCCTGACGGGGTTTTTGGGGTCCCGTGTGGATTTCGGGGTCCCGTGTGGGTTTCGGGGTGCCCTGACGGGGTTTTTGGGGTTCCCCTCGGATTTTGGGGTGCCCTGACGGGGTTTTTGGGGTCCCGTGTCGGGTTTTGGGGTCCCGTGTCGGGTTTTGGGGTGCTCTGACGGGGTTTTTTGGGGGGTTCCCAAGAGGGGTTTTTGGGGTTCCCAACAGGATTTTTGGGGTCGCCAAGAGGGTTTTTGGGGTCCCGTGTCGGTTTCGGGGTGCCGTGTCGGGTTTTGGGGTGCTAGGACGGCTTTTTGGGGTTCCCCTCGGATTTCGGGGTGCCCTGACGGGGTTTTTGGGGTCCCGTGTCGGGTTTCGGGGTGCCGTGTCGGTTTTTGGGGTGCCTTGACGGGATTTTTGGGGTTACCCTGCCGTCTTTGGGGTGCTCTGATCGGATTTTTGGGGTTCCCCGTGGCTTTTGGGGTGCCCTGACGGGATTTTTTGGGGGGTTCCCAAGAGGGATTTTTGGGAGTTACCATCAGGATTTTTGGGGTCGCCAAGAGGGTTTTTGGGGGTTCCCTGCGGATTTTGGGGTGCCCTGATGGGATTTTTGGGGGGTTCCCAAGAGGGTTTTTGGGGTTCCACTCGGATTTTGGGGTCCCGTGTCGGTTTTGGGGTGCCGTGTCAGGTTTTTGGGGTTCCCTGACGGGTTTCGGGGTTACCTGGCAGCAGCCGTGCCAGCGTGGCCAGCGCGGTGTCGTTGGCGGCGAAGCAGGACGAGAAGAGCAGCGCGCGGGGCTGGCGGTGCAGCCGCGCCAGGGCGCGCTCCAGGGCGGCGTGCAGCGGGGACGTGCCCGCGATGTTCCGGGTGCCGCCCGCGCCCAGCCCGTGAGCAACGAGAGCCGCCCTGGAACGGGAATTCAGGGAGATTTTGGGGGAGATTTTGGGGGGTTTGGGGCAGATTCGGGGGGATTCGGGCGCCCCGTGCAGCGGGGACGTGCCCGCGATGTTCCGCGTGCCCCCCGCGCCCAGCCCGTGGGCATCGAGAGCTGCCCTGGAACGGGAATTTGGGGAGATTTTGGGGGGTTTGGGGAGATTCTGGGGGGTTTTGGGGAGATTTGTGAAGGATTTTGGGGAGGTTTGAGGGGATTCGGGCGCCCCGTGCAGCGGGGACGTGCCCGCGATGTTCCGCGTGCCGCCCGCGCCCAGCCCGTGAGC
>NDFG01000431.1:7906-23670 GCA_002167245.1 Sporophila hypoxantha
CCCCTGGATCTCCAGAGGAAGAGACTGCACCTTTCTCCAGGATCCCTGCTCCAGCAGAGCCACCCCTGACACTGCAGGAGGGCTGAGCCACAATTCCAACGGGACTGCTGCCAGCACCCTGACCCACAGGGTGTCAGGCTGGGTTCTGACTCTGGCAGTGTTGTTCTAGTGTACTGTATTGTTTATTTTATCTTTTTATTTTCTTCCCTAGTAAGGAACTGTTATTCCTGCTCCCATATTTTTGCCTGAGAGCCCCTTAATTTAAAATGTATAGCAATTGGGAGGGATGGGGAGGGTTTACATTCTCCATTTCAGGGGAGACTCCTGTCTTTCTAAACCAAGACAACTTCATTGTTTATTTTATCTTTGTATTTTTTCTTCCCTATTAAAGAACTGTTATTTCCTGCTCCCATATTTTTTGCCTGAGAGCCCCTTAATTAAAAATTTATAGCAATTCAGAGGGGTGGGGAGGGTTTGCATTCTCTATTTCAGGGGAGGTTCCTGCCTTCCTTAGCAGACTCCTGTCTTTCCAAACCAAGACAACTGCATTGTTTATTTTGTCCTTTTATTTTTTCTTCCCTAATAAAGAACTGTTATTCCTACTCTCATATTTTTGCCTGAGAGCCCATTAATTTAAAATTTATAGCAATTCAGGGGGGTGGGGAGGGTTTACATTCTCCATTTCAGGGGAGGTTCCTGCCTTCCTTAGCAGACTCCTGGCTTTCCAAACCAAGACACACCTGCAGGAACTGCTGTGCTTGGATGTTTCCAGGTGTTTCCAGCAGGGGTTAAACGACCTCAGGAGTTTCAAAAGAACCAGAGTTTGCTGCTGTGAGTGAACCTTGTCCCCTGCCACACTGCTCGAAGCACGGGGAGGAGATAAGCTGTTTTTTTTTTTTTTTCCAGGGAACCATCCATCTCTCCCAGTGAGTCACTGCCAAACTTCCCCTTCCCAGGCAGGTCACGGGGTGAGCTGGAGCTGAACGCTCCAGGGAAGGGCTGAGGGAGCACACCCAGGGCTCTGAGAGGCAGCAAGGCCAAAGTCCTGCAGGGAAATGTGTCTGAGCAAACCCAGCAGATCTTTCTCCCTGCCAGGACACACCAAACACACCAGCAAAGGGCCTGGTGCTTTCRTGCTGCCACAAACCAGGAGTCCCTGCTTGGACTGGGCCCAGCAACACCCAGGGGRTGAGAACAGAATGTCACCCTGGTTTTTTAAYATTTTCTAAGCCTTCTGATGRTGACATTCTTGTAGTGAACRTTCTCACACACTTTKTGTYAATAACTCATTGRTTTGCATTCCTTTATGGAAGAAGGGAAAGTTGATGYGCTGTTGGTTTGACCAYTGTCATTGGAGAGGTGGCACTGTCACCCTCCAATCRYCTGTCACTCTTAGAAAACTATAAATGTTYGAGTCAGYAAATAAACTMCCCTTTTTTCTTCACCTTGAGAYCAGCYGTGTGWMCTTGTGTTCTTTTYTGTCCTACAGTGACATCAGAGCACAAATTGGGGATTTCCAGCCCAAAGCAGCAAAGCCTGTTAGCAAGAGGCAATGCTGTGGTGGAGGAGGTCTGGCTGGAGGATAATCAGGATTTTCTGAGCTTTTGGCCACAAGGATTCTTTTCCTTCATCTGCATTTCATTTGGTCATACCTTCTTTCCAGAGAGTTTGGAAGTCCTTCTTTTCTCTTTCTGGGATGTTCATGGATCCATTTTGGTAGGCTTTGTTCCAAGACCCTGCACTTGATGGCATGCCGTGCCTTTGGATGGCTTTCACTTTGGTGAAGATTGATTTTTGATTTTTTTTTTTTAATGCCCCATGCAAAGTTCCTCATATCTTCTCCTCACAGTTGTGTCTTCCTCCTTGATTTTTTTCCTGTCAGGTTAGTTTTGGCCCATTGGACTGCACCTCATTTTCTCCCAGACCACTTTCTTGTAGTCACTAAAACTCCCAATTTTCTGGGTTTTTTTTCAATTGCATTTCATTTGATCACATCTTCTTTCCAGAGAGTTTGTAAGTCCTTTTCTCTTTCTGGGATTTTCATGGATCCATTTTGGCAAGCTTTGTTCCAAGAGCCTGCACTTGATGGCATGCCATGCCTTTGGATGGCTTTCACTTTGTGAAAGATTGATTTTTGATTTATTTTATTTTTTCTTTTTAATGCCCCATGCAAAGTCCCTCATATCTTCTCCTCACAGTTGTGTCTTCCTCCTTGATTTTTTTCCTGTCAGGTTAGTTTTGGCATGTTTTGGCCCATTGCACTGCACCTCATTTTCTCCCAGACCACTTTCTTGTAGTCACTAAAACTCCCAATTTTCTGGGTGTTTTTTGTTTTTTTTTTCAATTGCATGTCATTTGATCATACCTTCTTTCCAGAGAGTTTGTAAGTCCTTCTTTTCTCTTGCTGGGATTTTCATGGATCCATTTTGGCAAGCTTTGTTCCAAGACCCTGCACTTGATGGCATGCCATGCCTGTGGATGGCTTTCACTTTGGTGAAGATTGATTTTTGATTTATTTTATTTTTTCTTTTTAATGCCCCATGCAAAGTCCCTCATATCTTCTCTTCACAATTGTGTCTTTCTCCTTGATTTTTTTCCTGTCAGATTAGTTTTGGCATATTTTGGCCCATTGGACTGCACCTCATTTTCTCCCAGACCACTTTATTGTAGTCACTAAAACTCCCAATTTTCTGGGGTTTTTTGGGTTTTTTTTCAATTGCATGTCATTTGATCATACCTTCTTTCCAGAGAGTTTGTAAGTCCTTCTTTTCTCTTGCTGGGATTTTCATGGATCAATTTTGGCAAGCTTTGTTCCAAGACCCTGCACTTGATGGCATGCCATGCCTTTGGATGGCTTTCACTTTGGCAAAGATTGATTTTTGATTTATTTGATTTTTTTCTTTTTAAGGTCCCATGCAATGTCCCTCATATCTTCTCCTCACAGTTGTGTCTTCCTCCTTGATTTTTTTCCTGTCAGGTTAGTTTTGGCATGTTTTTGCCCATTGGACTGCACCTCATTTTCTCCCAGACCACTTCCTTGTAGTCACTAAAACTCCCAATTTTCTGTTTTTTTTTTTTTTTTTTTTTTTTTTTTTTTTTTTTTTAATTGCATTTAATTTGATCACATCTTCTTTCCAGAGTGTTTGTAAGTCTTTCTTTTCAGGGTTGCAAGATTTTGTTTCCCTTCCCGAAAGGAAATTGTCAGGACTCAGCACATCCCTCTGGGTGTCCAGAGCTGCTGAGGACCCCATCAGGGGACTCAGAGACCCTGGCACGCAGCCCAGAACACCTGGGGATTTGATTTCGACCCCTGGAGCAAGTTACCAGCTTTGTATGAGGACGTGAAAGTCACACAGGTTTGAACGGTGTAATAATAAAATGATCACAGGGTGAAAATGTAGATTTTGGGATTTTTGGTATGGGGGTTATGGGGACAAGATGGAGGAATCAGGGTGTGTCTAGTACTACTTCTTTCTTCTTCTTGTTCTCCATTTTCTGCAGTGATGGTGGCACTTTGGGACTGGTTTAGAGTAGAAGTGCACTGTCTAACACAGGTGATAGGTATTGGGAATTCAGTGTAAAAGTGTTATATGTAGTTTGTAGTATAAAAGGACAACACCGCCTCGGGGGCGGTCAGAGTGCCTGTGGCTGCCCTGCTGAGCAGATCTCGGCTGGGCAGAAAGAAAATTTTATAGATAAGAATTAATAAACAACCTCAAGACCGAAAAGTGAAGAGTCCAGACTCGTTTTTCAGCCACGTGGGCCGAAGCAGAGACAGAAACAGAGACATCCTGCACATCTTGGGGCAGCAATTAACAACCAAAACCCGAGAGGAAATAACATTCCAAAGGTGGATGGAGCAGGAGGAGCTGTGGCAGGGGCTGGCACAGCACAGCAGGAACAGCTTGGGTGGCACCAGGAAGGGACTCCCTGGCACAGCCTCGGGATGCTCAGCCAGAATTTGCAGCTTGACTCACAGCCTGCTCAGCTATTTTCAGCCCAAATCAGGAATCCAGCCCAGCTCTGGCTTCCCAAAACATTGGTGCAGGCATAAACTTCAACAGGGATGATGGATGTGAGAATGTTTCCCAAAAAAAAGGAGCCAAGGACGGGCTGGGGCAGCAGGCTGGACATGGGAATGGAGGAGCAGCGAGGAGAAATCCCTGGAGGGCAGGAATGGCAGGGAGGGGTTTGGGAAAGACTCTGGGACGAGCTGGGAGCAGGGTGGGCACTGTGCCACCCTCACTTGTGTGCCAGCCCAGCTCTGGTGTCTGCAACGTCCGGGATTTTAGGAGGCAGAAGGACACGGGGACACGGGGACACAGGGACATTGGACACAGGGACACAGGGACATGGGGACACAGGGACATGGGGACATGGGGACACAGGGACATGGGACACAGGGACACAGGGGCACAGGGACATGGGGACACAGGGACACAGGGGCACAGGACACAGGACATGGGACACAGGACTTGGGACAGAGGGACATGGGGACACAGAGACACAGGGACATAGGGACACAGGGACAGGGACACAGGGACACATGGGCACAGGGACATGGGACACAGGGACACATGGACATTGGACACAGGGACACAGGGACACAGGGACATGGGACACATGGACATGGAACACAGGGACACAGGGACACAGGGACACAGGGACACAGGGACACAGGGACACAGGGACACGGGGACATGGGGACACATGGACATGGGACACAGGGACAAAGGGACACATGCACATGGGACAGAGGAACACTGGGACACATGGACGTGGGACACAGGGACACAGGGGCACAGGACAGGGACACAGGGACATGGGGACACGGGGACACGGAGACACAGGGACACAGGACACAGGACACAGGGACGACACAGGGACACAGGACACAGGACATGGGACACAGGACATGAGAGAGAGGGACACGGGACAGAGGGACACGGGAAACGGGGACACAGGGACATAGGGACAGGAAATGGGACACAGGAACACAGGGACACAGGACACAGGGACAACACAGGGACACCACGGACAGCTGCAGCAGCCTTTCTCTGCAGAAGGAGCTTTTTCCCCGTGTCCCTCCTTGATCCCTCGCCAGCTCCTTTCCGCACCCACGGCCACCCCCTCCTGCCCTGTCCCCCGCTCCAGCCTTGTCCCCAGCCCCGCGGAGGTGGCGGCAGCTTTGGGAAAATGCTTCCACCTCGCGGCCCTGCGGAGAAACGCCGGCCTGGGAGAGCCSGGGGCTCCGGGAAAGCTGCTGTCCCAAGGAAGGGGATCTGCTGGGCACGAGAAACACTCAGCTTTGTTTTGTCACCCAAACCAATGACATTTTTTAGCAGGTTTTGCTACTGTTAGAAACCAAAGCCCACGAAGATGGCAAACCCATTGCCAAGCTCCTTTTTTTACATTTTTTTTTTGCAGAAACCCAGATGTAAAGTAGCCTTAATTGATGCATCTAGTTCCGAGCCGCCTTGCCATGGCAGGGACTACCTTTCTAAGTCTTATGATGAGAGACAGAATCCACTAAGATCATGTTAGTTACCACACACAGAAGAAAGCAGAAGTCATCACACCACTCTTTAAAGTAAAAATTTTTGGAAGCATGGAATATTCACGTTTCTGGAAGAATTTCTTAAGAAGTAATGACATTGATGGTAACTGAGCTGAAAGTGGGGAGGTTCTCTGGTTAGCATTTCATCTCCTGTGTCCATGCATCTATCTAGAATATTTCCATGCATGACACAGCTGATTTATTGTGCCCCATTTCTTCTACTACTCATGGGAAGAAAAGAGCTTGAAATTAGTTGCCTGTTGTAAGTTGAGATTAACATCAGACCTGTGGTTAACTCAGATACGCTATAGATATAAGTAAAACCTAGGATTGTAAGATAAGGCAATGAGACACTTTGTAATATTATACTCTGATAGTCAGGGATTTTGATCATAATAAAGGAATATTTTTTGCAACTAGTTGGTATGTACATATGTATGGCTATATACTTTTCCATTTATCTTACTATTGTTTTTGGGACTGAAGTAACAGAGATGCAAAGATTGCAAGTACCACAGCTTCCAGATAAAATGCATGTCTCTCTTAAAGTTTTACCAGGAAGTGGACTTTGAATGGCAGATAAATGATTGATGGATCAGACTTGCTTAAAAAGGTATTTTGTCAAGCCTACTGTGATGAGCCTTCTGTAGGCAGTGAATTGCAAAAACTTCTAGAGAAAGTAGTTCTATTAATTACATATTTTTGCGCACAGCTGTCAGGGAAAGTAGGATAGAGTTTAACAATGATAGGTTATGGGCGTCCTTTTACATGACTATAAAAGTAAAATGATACTACCCTAATCATCTATGTGATAGTGGTGGCTGTGATACTAGCAACTGATACTGGACTCATTGACCATCTTTGTCACAGAAAGGCCGCATGGTATATTGTTCCCACAGGCTTGCAGAAGAGGAAGTTTTGAATTCCTATATAAAGATATCTGTTTGACTCTGCTCCATTATGCTAGAGATGGCTCTAGTCCAGAACATGTTCTTGTTTGGTAGAAAGATATGACTTTGTGTTTGCTACTACCATTCATGAGAGTATCTCGGAGAGCTGAGTTTTCTGGTTGTATTAAACTGTGCCAACGAGTCTAGTAGAGCATCAGAATTCTCTCTCGTATGTAAAGAATACAAGTAAGAATTGTAGATCCCAGTAAGAAGCAGATAAAACTAATGTAGCTGGGAAGCGTGAATTACGAGAGGATAACCCAGAATAAATTCGAGAGGCATGTTAATAATACCCTCATACAAATACCTGAATAGATGATATAGTTGATGAGATGTTAGTTTATGGGATTGGCATTAATGCACAAATAATAAGTGTAAGGAACAAAAAGCACTGTAAACAGGTCGCTTATGCTGGTTTCTATGCAGATGTAAGCCCATATGCCACGCACTACCTCACGACATAGAAAATTTTCTGACAGATAGACAGTAATAATAGGATCAGTTGTATAGGATGGGCGTGATAATCAATGAGGCCAGGTAAGTACACCACCTCTTTGGCTTTACTTGGAGTGGGTAAGTTTGTTCCAACATGAGAAATCAGGACCTGTGTCATGGATATGTCTAATCTGTTCTCCGTTAAGAGACACTATGTACAGAGATTGTTCATTCCGTCATCAAAGATAGAGGGTTTTTAGTTGTTCTGGTTGTGTAGATCGAAATGGGCTGATAGAGTAGTGATCAGATATGAGAAGTGTCTGAACGTAGGGAAATAACTGTCAGGAGCTGTGATTTATGAGCGGGTAGTGAGGGTGTTTCTGAATCAAACTTCCTCGCGAAAGTGGGAGGTGTAGTTCCTACTAGTTTCCTTTTGTTTCTATAGCTCGCTCGTGTAGGAGGCTTCTCAGAATCACTTCTATAAGGTGGAAGAATGCGAATAGAGATGCTGGACTAACAGGTGTGTGGTGAAAGATACTGGAATTGGGTGAAAGAAGATAAGAAGCGTTCCCTTTAAAACATTAATGTGATCTATTTGTCAGTCTCAAATGTAAAAAAGTAAAATATGACACTCAAAAATAATGCTGTTCAGGTTTGTTATAGAGTATATGAAGTAAAGAGACAACAGGATTTTGGCAATTTTTCTAAACTTAGTGATTAGTTAGGTGTACGTTCAATTTTAATATGGTAACGGGAGCACTACTTCAAACTTTGGGTGTTTTTATCAGCTTTCTCTTTAAAGAAGAACTTGGTGGTGCAATGCCAATCCCATATCACAGATATTTAAATGGGTGCATGGGTGTACTTTAAGCAGCCGCAGCATTACTGCATGGGGCGCTCTTGCATACAAGACAAGAAATGAGCAAGAAGCTTCAGGAAATAAAAGATAGAAGGTGTAAAAGCCATGTTGATTCAAGATACATTTGCCAGAACTTTTGATCAAAAAGAAATTTAACAACGTGAGGTTCTTCTTTAATTCAAGGGTGAAGAGTCAGGTTAGAGAAGAGATCGAGAGCAAGCGCTGTGTTGTATCAGGAGCTGCAGGGAACGCGCGGTGATATATGCTCGGAATGTATGGTTAGCCCCCTCAATCAGTGTGAGAGTTTAATTGGGAATCAGAAGGTGAGTTTTTATGTCGGGGGCTATTATTATTGTCGGCTTCGAAGTAGTTGAGAAAGAGTAGAGTAAGCGAGAAGACTGTAGCATTCGAAATTTGAGGAGGACAATGGGGTTGGGTAGTTGATTGTGAGGTGAACGTCGTAAGGAATGTAGATATTTGTGTGAGTTGTATCTCAAATAAGGTCGGGCGTTCTTGCCATCCTTATTTTTGAAATGGAGTGTATTAGCTCCCCAATCCTGCATTGGCTCCAATGTTTGTGGGCAGTTGATGTGCACAGTGCAAGTTCAATCCTGGACTAGGCTGGAGAGGAACATCTGTGGGCCTCTTACGAAAGCAAGGAATCGAAGTTAATGGATCACCTACTTGTAGGGATGAGGACCTAAGGACCTCTTACATGGTTTTCTTTCTTAATGAAATTTTTTCATCCATGTGCTGTCACTACGTTCTGTTGTTAATGTAGGAAAGAAGAAAATTTGTTGGTAATAAGTATTCAATAATGTAATATCGGTGTAATTTTGTTTAAGTTGTAGAACGTAATATAGATATTTTAGAAGAGGTGAGAAGAGGGATGATAGGTAATGATGGTGTGAGTCTGGAAAAGTGGTAAACCTAGCGGTGAAACCTTCTTGATGAAAGTATAGATTGTTGATTGTCTTGATGATCAAGCGAGCAGATATTGATTGCAAACAATCCTTGGTAGTACAGTGTGTTACCAATAATACTGTGTTGTGTTCAGATGGGATGACTTTTAGATCATGAACTCTGTGAAATTTGGTACTATGACTCAATATAATAAAGCTAATTTCCAATAAACCCCCTGTGAAGGCTTTCGCATCATGGCTGCTGCCACAATATCCGTTGAACAGGATTCTCTTCGTGAGCGGGAGCAGAACGCCCCTGCTTACCCGCACAGGGGAGGAAGACACCATGTCAGTGAACCAGTATGAAACTGGCAGATATCTCTGGAGAGCGTGGTCCTCAGGGAAGATAAGAAAAGAAGAGCGTTTGTGAGAACTAAAGGATCCATGTCACTGTGGAAGAAAAGCTTGTTTGAGTAACCTGTCTAGCTCCCCAGCCTTGAGGAGAAAGAAGTGACTTTCATCCCCCGAACAGTTCGAAAGGCAAGGCAAGGAGGCTGTATCGATAAACAAAAACAACTGGCCAGAAATAAGTGAGATGAAGCTGCTTTTGAGGGAGATTCATGCTCACTAACCAAAGAAAACTTTGTGCAGAAGGCTATTTGGTAATGAGAAGGGAAAAGAGATCAAATCTGTAGGGACTGAAGATGAAAAGATATGAAAATGAGAATGTGAAAAAATTCGCTGGAAATGTCCATCGGGAAAAGGGGTTAATTAAAAGGAGGAAAAGAATATTCAGAAGCATTGCATTTTGTAAATATGCTGTCGTGTGGCTGAATTTGTAAGACTGAATACAGAAAATAGTGATGTTTCTAAAAGGCAAGAGAAAAACAAGTAAATTAATCAATGTTTCCCTTCTATGACTTCTGGGCCCTGCCCAAAGAAATATTTTTATTCCCCTTGAAGTTTGTGACAATTTTCGTCGGTACTAGAATGAAATAAATGAAGTATATGATGTTAATCTGACTACCACCAAGAAAATTTCGAATTTGTACTCGAAAGGCACCCACCGCATTACTAAGTTAGTTGGGTGCGAGATTACTTTATTTCTAACACGCGAGGAAGGTATTTCAGAAACAGTATCCAAAGCAAAGACTTTTTTTTTCATTTATTTTATTAGTAGAAGTCACGAATTTCTCTGGCGTTTTGGAAAATATTTAAAAAAATGCTACTTTTCCCTTTTGTTCTCATTTTTTCCCTTTTTCCGCTCCCCTCCCTATCCTATTTCATGCTCATTTTTTCCCTAGTAATTTTACTGTTTAATTTTTTTTGTGTATTTCAGGGGGCTATGATTATTATTTTTATTCTCATTTTGTTGTTTCCCCCTCTCCTTTTCTGTTTTTTCTCTTTCCTACAAGCTATTCATGCTTTATCTTCAAGAAATATGGTCTGTTAGGCTGTAAAAACTCTATATGTTCCTTATGGAAAATATAATACAATCTAGCTGTTATAGGTATAGCTGCACTTGAGAGAGACTATAAACTACACATGAAGGTATAATGCGGACACAGAATGTGAAGTTAATTATCAGGTTAGGCAAGTTTTCAAGGACATACTTTAACTACACTCAATATCTGGGCAAGAAGCCCATTAACAATAGAGGAATTGGATCGCAAATTTTAATAGCCAGGGAAAAGAATGTGGTTATTTGGACCTAAGGAAAATACATGACGAGGAATAGTACACCCATTGTGGCCTTACAGAACAATCGAAAACGCTCTGTATCTTAGAGTGATCGATGATTTATTACCATAAGGCGAATGCCTGGGTAAATACACTCCAGTTAAGTTACTAGTTGGATGGAATCTGAGCATAATATAGTTGTAAACGTGTCCAGACCATGGCAGGAAAGGGGTGTGAAACTTAGTTGTCTTTAATGGTTACCTGTTCATGGAAGTAATCCATGTCTACATGATTCATGTAGATCTTGATTTTTTGAAGTCTACTGCAGATGGCAAAGGGTGAACTATCATTTCTAGCTGGGTCTATACGCGACTGGTTCAAGCAAGAAAGTTCCAGTGGTGGAATAGCTCTTCAGAGCTTGGTTGTATCTAGGCAGACCTATTAGTGAAAGATTAATAAAGAAGTGGGAATTTAAAGAAAGGATATGTCGTAGCTCAGCCAGTTAGTCTGCACAGTGGTCTATACAATATTGGCCATGTGCAATTTACGTCAAATTCAATAATTTCTTACTGCTTAGATCAGGAAATAAACTTCTGCTTCAAAAAAAAGCTGTGGCCAATCACAACCCTAAAAAGTTATCCATGACACAGTAAATGGACCAACCGAGGGAGCAGATTTGTTGAAACCAATATCTATAAAGTTAAGAGGAGTCAGAGACACATTTTCGTTCAGGCCTCTTGAGCTTTTCTAACATTATCGCGTGTACTTTGAGTTGGCTAACCTTTATTAATAAGTGTCCGTCCAATGCCTGAAATAGCTATTAAGAACAATTGCCAAGAAACCCGGAGACAATCTGGCTGTATGTTCTCGATACAAATATCAAACACTGTCAGTGAAGAAATTACCGCAACGGGACCAGGGACACAGGGAACACAGGGACATGGGACAGAGGGACACAATGGGGAATAGCAGGACACATTGACACAGGGACAGGGACACAGGGACACAGGGACACAGGACATGGGGAGCACTAGGGACACAGTGGACACAAAGGGACAACGGGTGACATAGTCTCCACGGGACCAGGACATGGGACACAGGGACACACACAATGCACAAGGGACAGGGGACACAGAGGACACAGGGACACAGGGACACAGGACCAATGGGACACAGGACTTTGAGGACAGAGCGCGAACACGGGGACATAGGGACATGGGACACAGGAAACATTTCTCCCTGAATCTCCGGCCAGTCTCCCTCCCGGAGAGCGCGAGCAGCCTTTCTCTGCAGAAGGAAGCTTTTCCACGCCCGTAGATGATATCCCTCCTTGATCCTCGCCAAGCTCTTTCACAGCAACTCACCACGGCCACGACCTTCCTGCCTCTGTCCGCCCGCTCCCACACGCTTCGTCACACACGCCCCGCGGAGGTGGCGGCAGCTTTGGGAAAATGCTTCCTACCTGTCGCGGCAGTGGGTGCAGGAGAAGACGCGCGGCTGGGAAGAGCCGGGGCTCCGGGAAGCTGCTGTCCCAAGCGAAGGGGATCTGCTGGGCACACGCAACGAAACACATGGAGTTCTTTTGTTTTGTCACCTTCTCCTATAAACCCAATGTAGCATATAAGACTTAATAGCACGCTCTCTACTCGCACATCGTTACTAAGAAACCAAAGCACCACGACGATGGCTAAACAGGATACATAGATAGCTCCTTTTTTTTTACTAGTTTTGTTTTGGTGCAGAAACCTACAGCCGGCCAGCTCCTAGCTCTCGCATTGCTCGATCACGCCAAGGGGGAGGAGCAGGTGGGGGGACCCGAGCGTGGGTCCACTGCTATGACAGCGCAACATTTCTTCTCACTGAAAACAATGTGCTTTCTTTCTTAAAGATTTTTCCTGCTGGAAGACTGACGAAGTTTAGCATAACAAGTGATTGTAAACACATGATTGCTCTGCTGCTGTTAGAAAAAGTAGCCCTACAGGTAGGATCCCGTGTTGGTCTGGGAGTGGATTGTTCTTACTCGCTGGCGCTGTGACCACACAGCCAGTGGCTGGCGTCTTCACTCTTCGGTTGATTGCAGCTGCCTTGTGTATCATTCTTTTCTTTTTCTATTCTTAAGCTTAAGCTAGCTTCTAGATATCTCTCGGGGTCGCGGGGCGCTTGTGTTGGCGAGGTGGTAGACTGGTGGACCAGGGACGGCCCCAGAGTTGTCTGAGAATCGAGACTACGGACTCTACTCTGGTGTTCGGCTTTCTCATGGCTTGTTTTTTCTTACTTATCACTATAAAATTTTCTCCGCTGCCAGACAACGGTCTGTCCAGCACGTAGCCGGCAGCCATCAACGCTCTCCAACTCACGTCCCACATCACACGAAGCGAGGCGGCTCGCTTTTCTTACTACAAATCTAACGTATTCAATATGACCTGAGTACTTCTACCTCAGCTACTGTTCAGCAGTGCACACTCCCTATCCAGTGAGTCGGCTAATCCTAATCCCCAGGTGCCAACCATCACAGCAGAAGATGGTATGAACACAAAGAAGAAAGAAGAAGGACGAGACACGACCGCATGATTCCCTCCATCTTGTCCCCCATCTTGCCCTAATACTAAAAATACCGTACAAATTTACATCTTACACCACTACGTGCACACCGTTATAAAAACTACCCTCTTAAACCCGTGTGATTCCAGCCCTAAATACCCAAACTTGGATTACTGTGGCAGGATAAAGTCCAACGAGCCCAATGTGTGGTCGCGGCACATCATGCCAAGATCTCCCAGTCCCCGCGATGGGGTCTCGGCCTCTGACGGGTCCTCGGGATATCTGCCTTCAACATCCGGAGTGATGTGCAGAGTTCCCACACTAGAACACCTTCCCTTCTATTTCTTTTTGGTGTAGTTTATAGTGTAATATATTCTATAGTATATATACTAATTATCAATAGTAATAATGAATCGAGCCTTACATGATATACGAGTCCAAAGTTCTATACGTCTCTCACCTCAGTCGCTGAAGAACCGCTTGTGCCGCTGCTGCACAGGGTCACGCTCATGACCTCCCGAGAGGCAGCTCTCCCCACAACCACCCGAGGGCTGGCGTCTGCCTGCGGGATCTTCCGCTCTGGGGTGACATTCGGCACGGCTGTACGCGCCACAACCGAATCCTTCAGGGGACGCACCAGGTGCTGCTGTGACGCGGAAATCACTCGAAGAGGTAATCTCGGGAATTCGCGAACCGGAGTGATGAGCAGCCTAGCCAGCTCCGTCTGTTGTTGTGGGAATGGCGGTGCTCTTGGAACTGCCAAAGAGGTGGCACTAATTAAAAGAAAATGTTTTAAAAAAGCCTGGATGTGGCACCTGGTGCCACGGTTTAGTTGAGGGTGTGCGGGCTGAGTTGGACTTCAATGATGCTTTAAGTCTCTTCCAGCCTGTTTCCATTCTGTAATTTCCCATGGAATAAAGCGACCTCGACAAATTTCAACGGGACAAATGGGTTTGGCTGCAGTGGACAGCTTTCCCAGTGAAACTTCCCTCGTGTTTGCAGAGGGAGCCCTGCAGAGAAAACCAGGGATTTCTCGCTGGCTGCTGCTTGAATCATTCCACATGGCAATCCTGACAGGTAAGCAGTCGGCAGGGCTATGAAAAGTAGGCACAGCCAGGCTGCTCTTGTGCCACAACACGGGAGTGAGGCGGCTTTAAAGGCAGCCAGACTCAGTCCCCTCTGCTGGCCGGGGCTCAAGCGGGCGCTCCCGGTAATGAGCAGGAAATCGGGAGCGAGGGATGGGAAGCGCTTTGTCCACCCATACGGACACTTGGCAACGCCACGACCTAGCGGGGGTAATCATGATCCTGGGCAGGAACCTGCCAGTCGCCACACGAAGGCGAGGAAATGAAAACTCAGGCAACGCATATGCTGTGGCGTCCGCGGAGGAGCGGAGCGTCGGGAGCGGCTGTCCCCGCGTCTGGCCCGTGGCAGTGCGGAGCTGGCGGGGGGGTCAGACCCGAGGATAAAGGGACAGCTTCCTTCGGTTATCGTCCCGGGATAAAGGGACAGCATTCCTTCAGTTCATCCTCTCCGGGATATAGGGAGAGCTTCCTTCGCGTTATCCTCGCCGGGATAAAGGGACAGCTTCCCCGTTCGATGTGTTATCCGTCCCCGGGAGAAAGGGAGAGACTTCTCAAGAGTTATCCTCAAGCGGGATATAGGGAGAGTTCCTCGGTTATCCCAGCAAGGGAGAAAGGGAGAGACTTCCTGTGCGGTTTATCCACGCGGATAAAGGGAGATCTTTCCCACCACTGGGATACAGGGAGAGCTAGGATTACCTCTGCTAACGAGTCCTCCATGAGTTAATCCTCCTGGCATAAAACGGAGCTTCCCATGAGTTCATCCTCCACAGGGATAAAGCGGAGAGCTTCCATGATGGGTTTAGTCCTCCACGGGATTAAAGGAGAGACTTCTCGTGGTTAATCCCAATACCGGATAAAGGAGACTCTTATAGTATCAGGTAGAATGGGGTTTCGTGGTTAATCCCAGGAGGAAAAGGGGAGCTTCCTTGCAGTTATCCCAGTGGGATAAGGGCTCTTTCCTGTGAGTATATCCCAGGTTGGATAAAGGAGGCGAGAGCTTCTCATGAGTATATCCCAGTGGGATAAAGAGCTCTCTTCCCGTGAGTTATCCCGCACCGGGATAAAAAGGAGAGCTTCCGTTGAGTTATCCCAGGAGGCTGAAAGGGAGAGCCTCTCCTGTGGTGTATGCCCGGGGGAATAAGTGGAGAGCTTCTGTCGCGGTTTATCCCAGTTGGTATAAAAGGGAGAGCTTCCCTGGAGTATATCCCAGTTGGATAGAGCTCACTGTGGACTCTCATCTTTCACCAGGATAATAAGGAGAGAGCTTCCCGCGCTGAGTTTAAAGCCCCTCAGGATAAGGCCCCTCCTTCCAGGGTGTTATCCACGCTCAATCCTTCGTCGCCTCCTTTTGCCAAGGTAGATTAGAAGTCCCTTATTACATGTCCCTCATTCTCCAGGGTTATTCACCCCCTCAATAAAACTCGGAAGAGAGAGTGAACGCCTCTTTTGCCGCAAAGATATATTATCCGGCCTTTATATAACCTCCGCTCCTAGCCTTTCATCAAGGATATATTCCTTCACCGCCTGCCTCGCCTTCTCATTATCTCCGGGTTATACCCCTCAATACCCATAGAGCGCTCTTTCTCCGGTCCGATATGTCCCCTTTTCACCCACTCCTTCTCCCGGGTTAACTGGGGTCAACTCCCTCACTCCTCTTCTCTCGGCGTTACACGTCTCTCTAACTCCTGTGCCTTCTCCGGTGTTAACCCTTAACCGCAGATAGGGGCGCCTCTTCTCCCGGTGCAGCCCGGGCGG
>NDFG01000431.1:29696-44188 GCA_002167245.1 Sporophila hypoxantha
TGTGGTCCTGAAACCCCATTTGTGGTCCTGATCCCATTTTGTGATACTGACCCCTTTTGTGTCGTGCTTTCCACGCTTGTTCCTGCCATCTCCACGCTCTGCCTGTGCCACACATCCCCTCCGAGCGCCACCAAAAGCCTCTCTAGTATATATCTGGACCATACGGTACGAGATGTGCAGTCGACCAGGGCTCTGGGTGTCCCTGTCCCCTGCTGGTCACAGGGGCTCTGGCTGTCCCTGTCCCCATTCCCTGTGTCACCAGGGCTCTGAGTGTTCTTCTGTCCCTGTCCCCTGTGTCCACAGGTCTCAGATGCCCACACCTCCCTCTGCCACAGGGGCTCTGGGCGTCCCCTGTCCCTTGTGTCACAGGGGCGTGGTATGTCCCATGTCCCCATTCCCTGTGTCACAGCGATCTAAGAGGTGCCACAATCCTCGTGTCACAGGATCTCTGGGTGGCCCCATGTCCCATTTCTCTGTGTCACATGTGTCTCAGGGTTTTCCCCCAATCCTTGTCCCCTGTTGCCATAGGGCCTCTGGCGTGTCCCCTGTCCCCATTCCCTTGTCACAGGGTCTCAGGGTGCCACATCCCCCTGTGTCACAGAATCTCTGGGTTGTCCGCTGTTCCCATCCCCCTGTGTCACAGTGTCTGTGGGTGTCCCCTGTCCCCTGTGTCACATTGTCTCTTGGTGTCCCCTGTCCCTGTGTCACCAGGTTCTCTGGGTGTCCCCTGTGTCAGGTTCCCTGTGTCACCGGGTCTCTGGTGTCCCTGTCCCTGTGTCACAGGGTCTCAGGGTGCCACTCCCCCTGTGTCACAGGATCTCTGGGTGTTCCCTGTCCCCTTTTCCTGTGTCACAGTGTCTCTGGGTGTCCCCTGTCCCTGGTCACAGGGGCTCTGGGTGTTCCTGTCCCCATTCCCTGTGTCACAGGCTCTGAGTAGATTCTCTGTCCCTGTCCCTGTGTCACAGGCCTCTGGATGCCCACATCTCCCTGTTCACCGGGTCTCCGCGGGGTCCCGTCACCGTGCACGCCTGCTCGCAGCACCCGACGCGCTCCCTCTCGCAGCTCGCCCGCAGGCGCTGCCGGCTCCATCCCCAGGCGTCCAGCCTGATGGCACCAGCTCCGGAAGGATTTTTGTTGCCAAAACATTCCCCAGCCACAGAGCCCAGAGTCGGCTCGTGTAGGTGGTGAGGAATGGGGTTATCATGGGGTACACCGAGGGCAAGCCCTGGCCCTCACCTCTGAGCCCCCCATCGCCCCCCAGAGGCAGAGTCGAATGTCCTAAAGACACCACCCAGCCGACTTCCTCCTCGTTCTTCCCCAGAGAAACCACATTTCAAAGTCCCAGGAGCCAGACAGGCAGAGCTCTGGGCTGCGCGAGAGCTCCTGGTTATTCCTCCTGTGAGCTCAGCAGGGATCCCCAGGATGGATTTACCACCAGGATTCCCTGGAATTTGACCCATTCTCCTGTGACGCACCCAGGTGGACTTGATTTAGCAGCCAGGATCCCTGAGGACCAGTAACAAAATGAACACTCACCTCCTTGGCCATGCTCTGTCGTATACCCGAAGGGATGGATTAGCAGCCTAGGATCCCTGGAAATGAACCAACGGCTGGTTCCAATACCTTGGCTTCTCCAAGCGGATGGATTTTACCAAGCCAGGGAGTGCCCAGATGGATTTACCAACTGGGCATCCTTGCTGGAATTGAGCCAAAAAAAAAGAGGGAGAAAAAAACCTGAACCTGTCTAGTTTTGGGGGGGGGTTGGGCCTCCCTGGTGTCCCCTCTGTGCACCAATGATTGGTATTTACCAGCCAGGGATCCACTGGAAATGAGACAACCTTTGGCCAGTGGCCTAGGCCTCTACCAGGGATGCATTTACCAAGCAGGAATCCCTGCGAAGAAGGCCAGGGGCAGGGGGCCCCCCCCCAACCCCCTTGATCCCCAGGATGGGATTTAACCAACTGGGATCCCTGAATGAACCAGCCTGGCCGATACTTTGCCTCCCCAAGGATGGATTTACAGTCAGGATCCCTGGAATGAACCAACCTGCCATACCTGGCTCTACAGGGATGGATTACCAGCCAGGATTCCCTGGAATGAGCCACCCCTTGATCCCCAGGGATGGATTTACCAACTGGGATCCTTGATGAGCCAAGCCTGCCATGCCCTGGCTCCCCTGGTGATGGATTTTTACCAAGCACGAGGATGTAGATAGAAGCTACACATTGGCGCCATATGCCCTAGAGTGACTACCCCAAGCGGTGGATTTTACCAGTCCAGGCATCCCTGGAATGCAAGGGCGCGACGCTTGCACATATTTTCCTGCGCTCTTCAAGGGATTTGACATTTCCAGCCAAGGGATCCTCTCTCCCGAATGAACCAAACCTGGCCATTAACTTTGTGCTTCCCCCTAGTTGATGGCCACCGGGCGTTTACCATCCAGAGATCCCGTGAATAAACCAACGCTGGCCATGTCTGGCTCCCCAGGGATGGATTGTAGCAGCCAGGAATCCCCTGGAATGAGCCGCCCTGGCCATGTCTGCTCCACCGGGATGGATTCCACCATCCAGGATGCGCCTGTGGAATGAGCACCCTGGCCATTGCCTGGCTCCCCAAGGGTGGCATTGTACCATCCAGGATCCCTGGAATGAGCACCCCTGCCCGTGCTGCGCTCCAGAATCCCACACACATTGCCCACGGGGCCTCCGATGCCTGAACTGTTCTGGCAGCGCCTGCGGGAGCTGCGAGAGGGAGCGCTCGGTGCTGCGAGCAGCGCGTGGCACGGGACGGGGACGGGGACACCCAGAGACCCGGTGACACAGGGAGATGTGGCATCCAGAGGCCCTGTGACACAAGGAATGGGGACAGGGGACACTCAGAGCCCGTGTGATACAGGGGACAGGGGACACCCAGAGATCCTGTGACACAGGGGGATGTGGCACCCAGAGCCCCTGTGACACAAGGAATGGGGACAGGGGACACCCAGAGACACTGTGACACAGGGGGATGGGGACAGGGGACACCCAGAGACACTGTGACACAGGGGACAGGGACAGAGAATATTGAGAGACCCTGTGACACAGGGAATGGGGACAGGGGACACCCAGAGGCTCTGTGACACAGGAAAAGGGGATAGGGGACACCCAGAGATCCTGTGACACGGAAATGTGGCATCCAGAGGCCCTGTGACACAGGGGGATGTGGCATCCAGAGCTTCTGTGGCACAGGGAACTGGAACAGGGGACACCCAGAGATCCTGTGACACAGGGTGATGTGGCATCCAGAGATCCTGTGACACAGGGAACGGAGAGATGGGACACCCAGAGCCTCTGTGACATAGGGAAAGGGGACAGGGGACACGCAGAGATCCTGTGACACAGGGGGATGTGGCACCCTGAGACCCTGTGACACAGGGAATGGGGACATGGGACACCCAGAGACACTGTGACACAAGGAATGGGGACAGGGGACTCTCAGAGCCCCTGTGGCACAGGGGACAAGGATGGGGGACACCCAGAGCCCCTGTGACAGAGAATGGGGACAGGGGACACCCAGAGCCCCTGTGACACAGGGGGATGTGGCACCCTGAGATCCTGTGACACAGGGACAGGGGACACCCAGAGACCTGGTGACACAGAGAATGGGGACCTGGGACAACCAGAGCCCCTGTGACACAGGGAGATGTGGCATCGTGAGACCCTGTGACACAGGGACAGGGGACACCCAGAGGCCCTGCAACACAGGGAACTAGAACAGGGGACACCCTGAGACCCTGTGACACAGGAAATGGAGAGATGGGACACCCAGAGCCTCTGTGACACAGGGGGATGTGGCACCCTGAGACCCTGTGACACAGGGAATGGGGACAGGGGACACCCAGAGCCCCTATGGCACAGGGGACAAGGATGGGGGACACCCTGAGACCCTGTGACACAGAGAATGGGGACATGGGACACCCAGAGATACTGTGACACAGGGAATGGGGACAGGGGACACCCAGAGCCCCTGTGACACAGGGGACAGGGACACCCAGAGCCCCTGGTCACCCCATCTCCCGCATCCAGAGGTGACACAGAGAGGCTTTGGTGGCGCTAGGAGGGATGTGTGGCACAGGCAGAGCGTGGAGATGGCAGGACAAGCGTGGAAAGCACGACCACAAAATGGGGTCAGTACCACAAAATGGGATCAGGACCACAAAATGGGGTCAGGACCACAAAATGGGGGCACAACCACAAAATGGGGTCACGACCACAGCTGCTCCCGGGGTCTCTCCCTGGGATCAGTTCTGCTCCATTTGCACCTTGCAGTTCATTGTCCCATTCCTGCTCCATTTGCACCTTGCAGTTCATTGTCCAGTTCCATCTCCAGCCCCTGCAGTCCCATCCTTTTTGTTTTTCTCTCTCCAGCCCACGGTGTTTGTGCTCCTGGGCCTGAGATCTGGATCGTTTGTCCTTGGTGCCCAGCTGGAGCAGGAATTGTTTTGTCTCCGTGCACAGAGCTCACCATCCCCTGCTATGAACCCAGACCCACCCACGGAAGCAGCACAGAACCTGAAAAACAGAAACCCCAAACCCCGAGGCATCACTGGGCTGCCCAGAGCCCATCCAGGGGCGGCAGAGCTGCCCGGGCTCTCTCTGGAGCCGCGATTTGCAGCAGCAGCAGCAGCCCCGGCACAGGGGAGCACGTCCCCTGTTAATCAGCATTTAATTAAAGGACATGCTGACATTTGGAAATCAGAAACAAGTCTCCTGTGTGGGCTGCCTCTCTCTGCCGCTCGCCTCTTCTCTGAATCACTCCCTGACATTTTGCCAGATTAGGATGTGACTCCCTTTCGCTCTCTCTCTCTCTCTCTCTCTCTCTCTCTCTCTCTCTTTTTCTGCTTCCTTATAAAAATAAATTGGAAAGGAGACGCCGAGGCACCAGGGAGACGCCGGAGGGGTCGGGGGAGATCAGCCGCGATTCCCGGGGCTGCCACGCGTCCCGCAGAGCCCCGATGTGGGGCACAGACACGGGGGGACAGGGGCTGCGACCCCTTGTGCCAGTCTGGAAGCACCCAGAGAGCCGGGGGGCGCCTCGGGGCTGGCACCAGCCCGGTGCCAGGGAGGCTGGTGCCAGCCAGCAGGGAGATGGGGAGGCTGGGGAGGTGGGGACCCCCGGCTGGAGGGACCCTCGGGGGTCGCCCCAGGCTGGGGACAGCAGGGCTGAGCCCTGGCTGGGTCACAGAGGGGGGGACACGGCACCCCGACCCCTCAGCAGGCGGGGTTCCCCTTTTCCCTTCACCTTTAGGCGCGTTGGGGGCCCACGGGCAGCCCCCCGTGCCCCCCAGCGCCCGGCGCAGCCTCGCCGTGTCCCTCTCGTGTCCCCTCCGTGTCCCCTCCATGTCCCCCACATGTCCCTGCGTGTCTCCCGTGTTCCTGCGTGTCCTCCCCGCGTCCCTCTCGTGTCCCCTCCGTGTCCCCTCCGTGTCCCCCCCGTGTCTGCCCCATGACCCCCACATGTCCCTCCGTGTGTCCCATGTTCCTGCGTGTCGCCCCCGTGTCCCTGGGTGTGTCCCCTTCCTGTCCCTGGGTGTCCCCCCCGTGTCTCCCCCGTGTGTGCTCCATGTCCCCCACACGTCCCTGCGTGTCTCCCGTGTTCCTGCGTGTCCTCCCCGTGTCCTCTCGGTGTCCCCCCCCGAGTCCCTCTCGTGTCCCCTCAGTATTCCCCCATGTCCCTGGGTGTGTCCCCCGTGTCCCCCCCTGTGTCTGCTCCATGTCCCCCAAATGTCCCTCCGTGTCTCCCGTGTTCCTGGGTGTCCCCTCGTGTCCTCTCCGTGTCCCTGGGTGTCCCTCCTGTGTCCCCGGGTGTGTTCCCCGTGTCCCCCTCGTGTCCCTGGGTGTCCCCACCATGTCACCCCCATGTCATCCCCATGTCCCCCCTCGTCCCTCCCGTCCCCGCCGTGTCCCTGGGTGTCCCTGGGTGTCCCCCCCGTGTCCCAGGATGTCCCTGGGTGTCTCCTATGTGTACCCCTCATGTGCCTGGGTGTCCCCCCAATGTCCCTGGGTGTCCCTGGGTGTCCCTGGGTGTCCCCACCATGTCACCCCCATGTCATCTCCATGTCCCCCCTCGTCCCTTCCATCCCCGCCGTGTCCCTGGGTGTCCCCCCCGTGACCCTGGATGTCCCTGGGTGTCCCTGGGTGTCCCCCCCTGTCACCCCCATGTCCCCCCCCGTCCCTCCCGTCCCTTCCGTGTCCCTGGGTGTCCCCCCCGTGTCCCTTGGTGTCTCCCGGTGGCACCCCCGAGTGTGTTCCCCTTAACACTGCCGTGTCCCTGGGTCCCCCTCACCCCATGTCCGCCCCCGTGCCCGGTTCGTGTTCGCCTCGGGTGTGTCCCCCGGCTGTCCCCTGGTGTCCCTGGGGTGCCCCCCGCCGCTGTCACCCTCATGTCCCTCCCCGCGTCCTGGGTGTCCCCCCCTGCCGTCCGGCTGGCTCCGTCCGTCAACCCATGTCCCTTCCCGTGTCCCTGGGTGTTCCTCCCATGGTCGCCCCCGCTGTCGCTGAGGCGGGGCCGGGCACGCGGCTCGGTGGTCCCTTCCCGTCCAGGCCCGGGCTCCGGGGTCCCCCGGCTCATCCCCCCTCCCATCCCGCACCCAACCCTGCTGTTCCATGGCCGGCTGGAAATGACCAGCCAGCGAGCGCCCGGGCTGCGGACACTGCGGGGAACCCTCGGCCTCGCTTCCCCTCGGCTGCATCATTCCAAAACCTTCTCTGGAGCAGAAATGAGTCCGTAATCAGGAGCGCCCTCGCGGAACGGAGGTTCCAGCAGCGGCAGCGGGAGGACGCGGTGCAGAGCCCGCTGCCGGGGGAATCCGGAGGGCCTGAGCTCACCCGAAATTCCATCTGCCTGATAGAAGTCCCGAGATCCCCGTGACAAAACCCGCGGTTGAAGAGCGGCTGGAGCGTTCCCGTCAGGCTGCGCAGATTTGCCCGGGGATGGCAGGGACAGGGGGGATGGGACAGGGACAGGGGATGGGACAGGGGTATCAGGATGGACATGATGGGGACAGGGAAGGGGGACAAGTGACAGGGGAGACAGGAGGTGGGACAAGGATGGCCCACAGAGATGAACGGATTGGACAGGGACAGGATGGGACAGAGATGGACAGGAAGGACAGGACATGCAAGGGACAGGTGATGACAAGGTACGAAGGGACAGAACAGGGATGGACAAGACAGCGACAGATAAGGATGCAGGCTGGGATCAGTGGATACAGGGATGGGACAGATGACAGGACAGGGAGGACAAGGACAGGGACAGGGACAAACGTACAGGGACAGGGACAGGGCCCTGCAGTCACAGTGGCTTGGCTGTGGGCCAGGCCATGTGTAAGGGGAGCAGAACGTCTGAGGCAGATCGTTCATCTAAACCGACTGACAGACGCGAACGCAGTGCGTGGGTGACTTGTCGCCAAAATTGGCCGTTTCGATCAACCTCTCCCAGAAGTTGGATCCACACCCAGGTCTGGGTGTTGAGGTATTTGCTGCTCACTTGGATCACCCCAAATCCCCATAGACCACACGCAATCCCAAGACTGGTTTTGGTTTGGAAGGGACCTTAAAAAGCCACCAGCTTCCACCTCCCACGCAAGCTCCCTGTCTCCAGGGGCATCCAGAGCCCCTTTCCTGCCCCAGCAAGGTCCGGAGGGCGGGCAGGATGGGGCTGGCGCTTGACTAGGGTATTGCCGCCAGTGAGAGACCGCGCAGTCACTCACCTTGCAGCAAACTCCTGGAAAAACCCAAAGAGGCTCGAAACTCCAAACTACACCAATTGCAGATTATCTCTGTCCCTGAGGCTTCTCCCATTCCAGCGAGTACTGTGCTCTCCCTTCACTCCCTTCCCTCTTCCCTTTCCCCGTGGCGTTCCCTTCCCCTTTCCCTTCCCTCGGTCTTGCCTTCCCTGTCCCCCCATCCCTGTCCTCTCTGCCGCTTTCCTTCCCTTCCCTTTCCCTGCTCCCTGTCCCTTTCCACTTCCCTGTCCCTTCCCTTCTTCCCTCCTTGCCCATTCCCTTCCCTTCCCCTTCTCTTCCCTCCTTTCCCTTCCCTTCCCTTCCCTTCCCTTCCTTCCTATCCCTCCCCTTTGCGTCACTTCCTTCCCTTCACCTTCCCTTGTGCCCTTCCTTCCCTTCCTCCCTTCCTTCCCTTCCCTTCCCTTCCCTTCCTCCTCCTATCCTCACCCAATTCCACTTCCCATCCTTTTTTCTTTCTCTGCTTTTCCCTTTTCCCCCTTTTCCCACTTTTTATCCCATATGTTTACCCGCCCACTTTCCTCCCTTCCTCTTTTTTCCCCTTTTCCCTTCCTCGTTTTTTCTGTCCCTCTCCTCTCCTGTATTTTACCGGCAAAAATGGCACCCCTGGGAGGAGCTGGATGACAAAAKCCCTGAATTCCTTTCAAACCCCCAAACGTGTGGCAATAACTGGGGGGTCTCCCCGTGTGCCCCCAGCCCCGTGGGCACCTTGGCTGTGCCTGGCACGTCCCGGTGCCCACCCTGGCTGTGCAGCTCCTGCTGGCAGCTCTGGGCAGCCGGGCCAGGGCAATATGGATGGGTTTCCCAGCAGAACCTGACAGAGCCGATTCTGGCCGGGTAATGAAGACMGATGATCCCATCCTCTCGCCCTGGCGCTGTGGGGAAAAGGGAAATTATTCTCTGCATCCTGCAGGGAGACTCCGCAGCCCATCCAGCCCTTGCCTCGTCTCGTTCCCGGCTGGTTTTCCCTTCCTCCCATCCTCATCCTCGCAGAGCTCCCTTCTCCCACCCCAGCACACGGGGCTGGTGCTGCTCCACACCGTTATACACATCTAGATGTGTATAAGAGACAGCTCCCATCCTCATCCTCGCAGAGCTCCCTTCTCCCACCCCAGCACACGGGGCTGGTGCTGCTCCACACCGTGGGGATGAAGATTTCACCAGCAGGATGAGGATTTGTTGTGGATGGAATTTCTTTTCCATCTCCCACTCCAGAGTCAGCCATGAAATGGGTCAGGGATTTAAAAAAAAATAAGCAACCTTGCCTTTTATTTTTATTTAATTTTAATTTTTATTTTTTATTTATTTTTATTTTATTTTATTTTTATTTTATTTTTATTTTTATTTTTATTTTTATTTTTATTTTTATTTTTATTTTTATTTTTATTTTTATTTTTATTTTATTTTTGTTTTTATTTTTATTTTGTTTTTATTTTTATTTTTATTTTATTTTTATTCTATTTTTATTTTATTTTTATTTTTATTTTTATTTTTATTTTATTTTTATTTTGATTTTGATTTTGATTTTGATTTTGATTTTTTATTTTTATTTTGATTTTTTATTCATTTTGTGGCTTTTAGCCTTTAGGGTTGGTGTTTTCAGGCTTTCCCCAGCGAAAATGTTGAAGTGTTCTTAGGTCAGGGCAGAGAATCCTCCAGGATCACAAGGCTGCAGGGAAAAAAGAGGGAAAAAAAGGAAAAAAGAGGAAAAAAGAGGAAAAAAGAAGAAAAATAGGAAAAAAATAGGAAAAAAAGAGGAAAAAAGAGGAAAAAAGAGGAAAAAAGAGGAAAAAAAGAGGAAAAAAGAGGGGAAAAAAGAGGGGGGAAAAAGAGGGAAAAAGAGGGAAAAAAGAGGAGGAAAAGAGGGAAAAAAGAGGGAAAAAGAGGAAAAAAGAGGAAAAACCCAACTGCTGGAATGCACGAGGTGTGAAATGCTGAGGAATTTCGAAGGAGCCATCCCTTGCACACCTCAGGGATCTGAGGGCTCTCGCTGCTCCATCAGACCCCACTGTCCTCACATTCCAGGGCTCCTCTGCATTCCAGGGATCTTCCAGCAGCTCCATCCTGGCCAAACACCCAGCGAATTTATTTTCAAATCCCGTTTTGACACCCGGAACCTGCTCGGATTGCTTTGGGGGTGGCATCTCTGCCGTTCCCATCAACTTCCCGAGCTCCATCCAGCCGATTTCTTGGAAYGGGACAAATAAATTCTCGTCCAGCATCAAAAAGGTGCATTTCCTGAGCCCGCTCGGATATTCACGGCCCAGCGATTCCTCCTTTTCTCAGCTCAGGGAAGGAATTTCATCAGTAATTCAACCCCGCGGTGAGAGCAGAGCCGGGCYAGGCTCAGGGGAGGCGAGGAAATCACAGCGCTCCGGAATCCTGAATATAAAATAAAACACCTCGAAACGCTCCGAAAATAAAACACCTCGGCCATCGCGGGACTCAGAACCACAACAAGGAACCTTTGCGTGGGCTGGGGGATGTTTTTTGATATTTTTTGATATTTTTGATGTTTTTGGCGTGGGGTGATTCGGGGGAAGAGCTTTGGGAGCAATSCTTGGGCTGGCAGGAGCGCATCCTGGTATTGCACAGCCGCCTTTTCCTGCTGCTGGCTGCCGATTTCTGCTGGAAACATCTGGCAAAGTTGGGCACCAGGGGCGAGGGGAAGGCCGGGCTGACAGCTCCTGTGAGATCATTCCCGGCCCAGAGCTCCCTCACAAAGGCAAGGGACGGAAGCAAATCTTACGTGACACATTTATTTTTGTCGTCTATTTATTAGCTSCGAGCAAAAGTCCTGCTGCGCTGCATGATGGGGGATTATGCAAATGAGGGACATCAAGACAATTAAAAAAAAAAATAAAATAAAGGCCCAAGTGAGCACAATGTCAGAGCGGAGCTGATGCTGGAGAGGGCTCAGCCCACTGCTCCGGCAATCCCGTGCCTGGATCCAACATTTTCCCCCCATCCCAACSKTCCTGGCTCGTTGGACAACCCCAGCAGCTCATTAGGCCCGGCAGTTAATGAGCTGCCCGGCGCATCAGGGGAATCCATCAATTATCTTTATTTAAGGGGAGGATGCGCAGCATGGACCCTGCTCCATCCTCAGCACAGCCCTGCCGCCGGAAGGAACCGCTGAAATTCCCATTTTTGCAGTTATTTAGAGGGCAAGGAGGGTCCGTGCCCACCTCCCGTGTGCCCGGGGCGGAGCAGCGCCGCTCCCGCTGGCATTACCCGGGTGAGGATCTGCCTCCCGAGCCCGGTTAAATCCCCGCTGAATCCGCCGTGATTCCGCTGCCAGCCGGGATTTGGGAGAGCTGAGGCGCAGGGATAGCAACGAGCCGCTAAAAAGAGAGGGGAAAAAAAAATAAAAGTCCCAAATCCGACTTGTCTTTGCCTTGCCAAGCCCCGGAGCAGCCGGGATGGGTTTGGGGTTTAATCCTGTCTGAACCCCGCGGGTTGGAGGCTGAGGTGACCCAGGGACAGCTCCTGGAAGTGGGAAAACGCCGTTTTCCCCCCAAAAAACCCTTGGAAGCCGCAGGGGGAGCCGCTTCCACCCTCACCCCGCTAATTACACTCATTAGGGCAGCGATGCTGCCTCCCAGCTATTTTTTAATTCCCCTGCCCGCTCAAAGCGCGCACCGGGGAGCTCGGGTGGGCTTTTTTTATTTTTTTTTCCCCTTGGAAAAGGGAATTTTCTCCTCCCAGGTCACAGAGAGGCTCTTTTGTGTCTGCTCGGCTGCGAGACAAAGCAGGAAAAGGGGGGAAAGCGGGAGAAAAGCGAGATGGGAGAGCCGGGAAAAGCCGGGAAAAGCGGGGAAGAGGAGGAATCGGTGCCCGGGGTGGGGGGCACGGGGGGCAGCGCCCTGGGGAATGGGAAAGCGCCSAGGATGCGCGGCTCGGGAGGCGAGAGAGGGAGAGCCAGGGGATGATTTATGCAGCAGCTCGGCTCGGGGCTTGCGGCTGGGAGGGAGGGATGGAGGGATGGAGAGAGGGAGGGAGGGATGGAGGCCTCTCCCCATCGCCCCTTCACCCGCCCCCTCCCGCCCCGCAGCCACACACAGCCTCGCAATCCCCTTTACAATTAGGAAGGGCACCTTATATTCAGCACCGCTCGGGCTTTTGTTCCTTCTCTTCTCCGCCTGGCCGAGCCCTCCCCCGGTGCCTCCTCTCCGAGCTCCGAGCGCCTCCTGAAGTTGCTTTGCAAGATCCCTCTCCCTCCCCCGCAAAAAAAAAGAATTTCTGGAGTCCCGCGGGTGAAGCTGCGGGACGAGAGAGGAGAGCAAAAGAAAAGGGAAAAAAAAAAAAAAGGAGGAGGAAAGAAAGAAAAAAAAAAGTAAGACGGCTTTTTTTTGGTTTTTTTTCCTCTCGTTTTCTTTGTCTGGAGCGTTGCCTGCAGGAGTTGGGTGCGTGGGGAGCGCTCGGCCCGCGGTGGGATCGGCGCTGAGCTCGGGCATCCCCCGCTCCCCAGCCCGGAGCATCCCGGAGCGATCCGAGCTGAAAATGTTGGGAACGCGCGGATTTAATTCTTGTGGAGGTGTCGTGGTTGTGGCTTGCCGTGGGGGAGAAAAAAAAAATAATAATGAAACTGGCTTTGTTTTGGGTGAAAATAACCCTGAACCGGCCAAAATTCGTCTCGGTGTGAATATCTGGGAGGCGTGTGGGTTTATTCGTGTTGTYTTCCCTTTATTTATGTTGACAGAGAATTACATGCAACACATGTTAACGTAGTTAGCGGTTAATTACACGTGAGCTCGTTAACTCTTGCGTTCCGGGGCTGGAATGGGAATTGAAGTTTTTGATCTCCCCCAGGACGGGGTTGTGCGTGTTTGTGAGACCCTCGGGCATTGTTTGCGGTGGGAACAAACCCCGCGGAGGGTGCGGGAGGTGCGGCTCGCTTTCCGAAGGGCTCCGGGCAGGTCTGCAGCTGCTGGATGCTGGAAGGATGCGGGAGGKAGAGCTGGAACCGCATCCAGCCGCTCCTTCCTTCCTTCCTCCGGCCGCGAACTCGCAGCTCCGAGCTGCGAGAGGAGGATGAGGGAGAGAGGAAGGCTCTGCGAGCCCTCTGCGATGAGGTAATCCCGAAGGAAGATAAGGGGAGCGGTGCGTGTATCAACCTGAGCGGTGATGTCAGCCGGGGAAAAGCAGATTAAGGGCTCGGAGAGGGGGAATCGCCGCGGGTTTGGCGTCACCTGGGCGCCGCCGGTGATTCAGGTGTGTGCTGGTGCCGAGCCGAGGGTGCCCAGGGGGTTTGGGCTCCTGCAGGGGTTTGGGGGCTGCTCTGGGGGTCTCTCTGTGGGCGCTGTGCGGCTCTCACGTGTCTGCGCCGCTCAGGAAAATGAGGATTTTTCCGTGCTAGAAAGGAAAATTCCCTCTGAGGAGAGGGGAGGGKGAGCCCAGCCCTGGTCCCTTTTCCGATGAGAGGGCAGGGAGTGCCCAGAGGGGCTCAAAAAATGTCCCCTCCCGGTGTCTGTGTGTCCCCAGGGAGGGTGGCAGAGCTGCAGCAGGGCTGGGCTGGCTCCAGGCAGGGAGGGCAGCTCAGGGACACGTTTGGGACACGTTTGGGACAGGTTTGAGTGTCCCCCGCAGGTGTGGCTGTCCCTTGGGAGGGGACAGTGGCACTCAGGGTGGGAGAGCAGCTCAGGGACACGTTTGGGACACGTTTGGGACACGTTTGGGACACATTTGGGACACGTTTGGGACATGTTTGGGACAGGTTTGGGTGTCCCCCGTAGGTGTGGCTGTCCCCTGGGGAGGGGACACTGGCACTCAGGGCCCTGCTCGAGGAGGGGGAGCAGGACAGGGACACGTTTGGGACAGGTTTGGGTGTCCCCCATCGGTGTGGCTGTCCCTTGGGAGGGGACAGTGCCACTCAGGGTGAGGGGAGCAGCTCAGGGACACCTTTGGGACAGGTTTGGGACAGGTTTGGGTGTCCCTCGGGAGGGGACAGTGGCACTCAGAGCCCTGTCCGAGGAGGGGAAGCAGGACAGGGACACCTTTGGGACAGTTCGGGGACACCTTTGGGACAGGTTTGGGACACATTTGGGACAGGTTTGGGTGTCCCCTGCAGGTGTGGCTGTCCCCTGGGAGGGGACAGTGACACTCAGGGTGAGAGGAGTAGCTCAGGGACACCTTTGGGACAGGTTTGGGACAGGTTTGGGTGTCCCCCATCGGTGTGGTTGTCCCTTGGGAGGGGACAGTGGCACTCAGGGCCCTGCTCGAGGAGGGGGAGCAGGACAGGGACACATTTGGGACAGGTTTGGGTGTCCCCTGCAGGTGTGGCTGTCCCTTGGGAGGCGACAGTGGCACTCAGGGTGAGGGGAGCAGCTCAGGGACACCTTTGGGACACATTTGGGACAGTTTTGGGTGTCTACCGTAGGTGTGGCTGTCCCTGGGAGGGGACAGTGCCACTCAGGGCCCTGCTCAGGGCAGGGGACAGCTTGGGGTGGCAAAGGGACGCTGGGTGCAGGTGAGTTCCTGCTGGGGGTGAGAGGTGCCAGGCTGTGCCAGGGGGCAGCGGGATGGGAGCGGGCCCTGGGGACAAGAGGGGACAACGGGGAAAAATGGGGAAAATAGGAAATAACAGGGAATTACAGGAAAAGGGGGAATAACAGGGAATTACAGGGAAAAATGGGGAATAATGGGAAATAACAGGGAATTACAGGGAAAGGGGGAATAACAGGGAATTACAGGGAAAAATGGGGAATAA
>NDFG01000432.1:63282-80458 GCA_002167245.1 Sporophila hypoxantha
AACCACAAGGAGAGAGATCTGATGGCACTGGGGATCGGCACTGGTGCACTGGAAGGGCCCGGGAAACGGCCCGATCGCTTGGGCTCCGATCCAGGCTGCCAGCGGACTCCGACCAACCCTGCGGGCACAGGGGCACTGATATGGCACCGGGGGGACAAGGGGACACAGGGATGTGGCACTTGATTCTGAGAGAATGATTTTGGGAGTGAATTGTAGAACTTCTTTGGATTTTTTTGGGGGAATTGGGGTGTTTTTGGCGATTTTGGGGGAATTCTTAGGACTTTTGAGGAATTTGGGCTGTTTTTTTGCAACTTGGTGGGGAAATTTTTTAGGAACTTTATTGGGGATTTTTGGGGAATTTGGGGTTTTTTGGCCGATTTTGGAGGGAATTTTCAGGAACTTTTTTGGGATTTTTGGTGGGGCAATATTGGGTTTTGGATCGGAATTTTGATGGGGGAAATTTTGGGGCGTTTTTGGCGATTTTGGTGGGATTTTGGAGGGGAATTTTGGGTTTTTTTGTGCTGGGAATTTAGGGTGGGAATATTTGGGTGATTGTTTGGCGATTTTGGGGCGGGAGTTTTTAGAAATTTTTAGGGATTTTTTGTGGGATTTTTTGCTGGGGAAATTTTGGGTTTTTTGGCGATTTTGGCATGAATTTTCAGAAACGTGTTTTGGGGATTGTTGGGGGGAAATTTTGGGAGATTTTTTTGGCGATTTTGGGGTGGGATTTTTAGGAACTTTGGGGAATTTTGGTTTTTGCGCATTTTGTGGGAAAATTTTTAAAACTTTTTTGGGGGGGGGGGGATTTTTGGGCGAGAATTTTGGGTGGGATTTTGGATTTGTTGGCGATTTTTGAGGAGGGGATTTTTAGAAATTCTTGGGGATTTTTGGGGGAATTTTGGGTTTTTTTTGCGTGATTGTGGGGGAATTTTTTGTGCAAAATTGCCAGGATTTTCCAGAATTCCAGGGATTTCCCATCTCTCACCTTGGCCGGGCGCTTCCGGTGCGGGCGGGGGCCCGGCGATGTGCCCACCAGCGGCTCTGGGGTGGGGAAATTCGAGGGATTTTGGGGAATTTTTGGGATCAGGATCTCACCAGTCCCAAATTTCCCAACCAAATTCCCACGCAAATTCCCAAATTTTCCCTCCCAATTCCCAAAATTCCCACCCAATTCCCAGTTTTTCCCACCAAATTCCCAAATGTTCTCATCAAAAACTCCAAAAATTTCCTGCCAATCCCAATTTCCCTCCAAGAATCACGATTTCCCTCCAAAATTCCCAATTTTCTCCGCCAAATTCCCAAATTTCTCACAAATCCCAGTTTCTCCTACCAAATCCCCAATTTCCCACCCAATTACCAAGTTTCGCCTCAAAATTCGCCAAATTTCCCATCCCAATTCCCAAAATTTCCCACAAATTACCCAATTTCCCATCCCAATTCCAAAATTCCGCCAAATTCCCATACTTTCGCTCTGAATTCCCAAATCCGCCAAAAAAATCCCTTTTTCCGCCAAGTATCCCGATTTGTTCCCGCAATATCCCGATTTTTCCCGCCAAATCCCCAAATTCCCGCCAAAATTCCCATTTGTTTCCCGCCAAAATCCGCCAATTTCCTCCCCATTTCCCCAAATTTGTCCCACCAATTTCCAATTGTCCACAAATCCTGATTTTTCCTGCCAAATTCCCAAATTTCCTCCAAATCCGCCGATTTTCCCGCCAAAAATCCCAAATTTTCCTCCAAACTCCGAACTTTTCCTCACCAATCCCGAATTTCGCTCACCCAATCCCGAATTTCCCGCCAAATCTCTGAATTTTCCCTCCAAAAATTCCCAAATTTCTTCTCAGAATCCAAAATTCCTGCAAATCCCAAATTTCCCGCCAAATTCCAACTTTTCCCTCCAAATCCCCAAATTTCCCGCCAAAATCCCTTTTTTTTCCCACCAAATTCCTATAATTCTCTCCCAATTCCCAAAATTTCCTGCCAATATTCCCAATTTTCCCACCAAATCTCCTGAATTCCCACCAAATCTCCGATTTTCCAACCCAAATTCCCTTCTCAAATTCCCAGATTTCCCGCCAATGTCCCAACGTTTCCCACCAAATCCAGTTTTTCCTACAAATCCCCAAAATTTCCCTCCCCAATTCCCAAAATTCGCCGCCAAATTCCTGATGTTCCGCCAAACCCACATATTCCGCCAAATCTCTGAATTTCCCTCCAAATTCCCAAATTTTCTCTCACGAATCCAACTTTCCTGCCAAATCCCAAATTTTCCCTCACCCAATCCCAAAACTTTCCTTACCCCCCAAAATTTTGTCCCAAATTTCCCCGCCAAATCCCAAACTTTTCCCCTCATTCCCAAATTTTCCCTCAAATCCTGGTTCCCACCCAATCCCCAATTTCCCGCCAAATCCCAATTTTTTCCCGCCAAAATTCCCAATTTTTTCCCGCCGAAAATCCCTTTCTTTCCCGCCAAAATTCCCCAATGTTTTCCTTGCCAAATCCCAAAATTTTTCCCGCCAATAATCCCCAATTTTCCCACCAAAATCCCTTATTTTTTCCCCACCAAAATGTTCCCAGATTTCCCGACAAAATCCCTTTTTTTTTGCTGCCAAATCCAATTTTTCCCGCCAAAATCCCAATTTTTCCCGCCAAAATCCCTTGCGGTTCCCTGCCAAAATTCCCAATGTTTTCCTTGCCAAAATCACCAATTTGTTTCCGCAAAATCCCAATTTTTTCCCGCCAAAATCCCTTTCTTTCCGCCAAAGATTCCCAATGTTTTCTACTGCCAAAATCCAATTTTTCCCGCCAAAATCCCTTTTTTTCACCGCCAAAATCCCATATGTTTTCCGCCAAAAATCCCATTTTTCCCGTCAAAAATCCAATTTGTATCCGCCAGAAAATCCCTTTCTTTCCCGCCAAAAATTCCCAATCTTATTCCTGCCCAACAATTCCCAATTTTTTCCCACCAAAATCCTTTTTTTTTCCACCAAAGATTCCCAGATTTCTCCCGACAAATCCCTTTTTTTTTCCCGCCAAATTCCCGATTTTTTCGCCGCGCCAAAATCCAATTTTTCCCGCCAAATCCCCCTTTCCGTACCCGGCCTTGCTCCTCTCGGCTCTCCCTCGTGTCCGACGCCGCCGGCAGGCCCTCGGCGTAGGCGCCGCAATTTCCCAGAATTCCAGAATCCCAGAATTCCCAGCATTCCCCTGATGCACTCCGCCCCTTTCTGCGGGCTGTGGGAAAATCCCAATTCCCACTTTTTTCCCTCTTTTCCCCATTTTTCCTCATTTTCACCATTTTTTCCCCATTTCCCCCATTTTCCCCAATTTTTCCCCACTTTTCCCATTTTTCCCATTTTCCCAAAATGTTTCTCCATTTTCTTCCCCATTTCCCCCATTTTTTCCCAATTTTTACTCAATTTTTTCCAATTTCCCCCCATTTTTACTGATTTTTCCCATTTTTTTTCCAATTTCCCATTTTCCCTATTTTGTCTGGTTTTTTCCCCATTTCCCCCATTTTGTCCCATATTTCTATTTTTTCCAAATTTCCAAATTTCTCCAAATTTCCCCCCTTTTATCTCCCAATTTTTCCCCATTTTCCCCCATGTTCACCCTATTTTTCCACCTTTTTCCCACAATTTTCCCCATTTTCTTCCCCATTTCCCCCCATTGTTCCCCCCACTTTTCCTCCATTTTTCCCAATTTTCCCCAATTTACCTCAATTTCCCCCATTTCCCCCAATTTCCCCATTTTTCCCCAATTTTTTTCCCCATTCTCCTATTTTTCCCCATTTTTTCCCATTTCCCCCAATTTTCCCAATTTTCCCCCCAATTTTTCCCCAATTTTCCCAAATTTTTCCCATTTCTCCCATTCCCCAATTTTATTTCCCAAATTGTCCCCATTTTCCCCAATTTTTCCCACGTCCCATTTTTCCCATTTTCCCCGATTTTCCCCAATTTTCCTATTTTCCCTCCACTTTTCCCCAATTTTTTCCCATTTCCCCCAATTTTCAAACCCCCTTTTTTACCCCATTTTCCCCCACCAAATTTTCCCCTTTTCTCCCCCCATTTTTCCCCAATTTTCCCCCAATTTTCCCCAATATTTCCCATTTTCCTTCAATTTTTTCCCATTTTCCCCATTGTCCCCCAATTTTCCCATTTTCCCCCCCAATTTTCCCAATTTTTTTCCATTTTCTCCAATTTCGCCAATTCTTCCCAATTTTCCCAAATTTTTCCCCCCAATTTTTCCCCATTTTTTCCCATTTCCCCCCATTTTCCCCATTTTTTCCATTTTCCCAAGTTTTTCCCCATTTTCCCCATTTCCTCCATTTTTCCCCATTTGCTCCGAATTTTTCCCATTTTTTCCCATCCCCCATTTTCCCCAATTTTCCTCTTTTCTCTCCAATTTCTCCCAATTTTCCCCAATTTTGCCCCCAATTTTTCCCCATTTCACCCTCATTTTTTCCAAATTTCCCCCATTAATTTTCTCCATTTTCCCCAATTTTTTCCCAATTTTACCCATTTTCCCAATTTTTCCCCATTTTTCGCCAATTTTTCCCCACGTTTTTTCCATTTTCCCCCCAGTTTCTCCCAATTTTTCCTCAATTTTCCCATTTTCCCCCCTTTTTCCCCCATTTGCCCACCTCTCCGTTCCCCCCCGGGCAGCCTGCCGGGGGCAGAGAAGCTTCCGGGAAGGTTGGCGGAAGGCGGAGCCGGAATGGGAGAGTCGGAAACTCAGCGTGCCTAAAAATGGGAAAAAATGGGGAAATGGAAAAAATTGAAAAAATGGGGGAAATGGGAAAAAATTGGGAATAGAAGGAGAAAAAATGGGGAAAATTATGAATAAAATGAAGAAAAAATGGAAAAAAGAGGAAAAATGGGAAGAAAAACTGGGGGCGAAAAATGGAGGGAAATTGGGAAAAATTGGGAGGAAAAAGGAAAAAAAAAGTGAAAAAAATGAGGGAAAGTGGAAAAAGGGAGGAAAAGGGAAAAGTAGCTGGGGCGAAATTAGGAGGGAATTTGGGGGAAAATGGGAGAAAAATTCTGGGGGGAAAAGGAGAAAAATGGCTTGGGAATAATTGGGGGAAATTGGGGAAATGGGGAAAAAATTGGACGCGGAAAAATTGGGGAAGTGGGAAAAATGGCGGAACTTGGAAAAATGGAAAATTTGGGAAAAGGAGAAAATGGTGGGAAAAAACGGAAAAATTTTTGGGAAAAATTGGGGGGAAATGGGGGGGAAATGGGAGGAAAATGGGGATAAAAGGAAAAAATGGAAAAAAATTGGAATAGAAGGAGAAAAAATGGGGGGAAATGGGGAAATTGAAAAAAAATGGAGAAATTGCGGGAAAAAATTGGGGAAATGGGAGAAAAAGCGAAAAAATTTGGAACATTGGGTCAGGAAATTTGGGGGAAAAATTTGGGAAAAACAGGAAAAATTGAGGGCGAAAATGTTGAAAATTGCGGGAAATAAAATGGGAATTGGGAATAAAAATGAGGACAAAGGGGAGAAATGGGGAAATTTAGGGGGAAAAATTGAGGAAAATGGGAGAAAAAGTGCGGGAAATGGAAATTTGGGGAAAATTGGTAAAAAATTGAAAAATTGGGGAAAATGGGGAAAAATGGGAAATTGAGAGGGAAAATTGGGGAATAAAAGGGGAAAATTTGGGAAAAATTTGGAATAGAAGGAAGAAAAATGAGGGGAAAATGGGGAAAATTTGAATAAAATGGAAGAAAAATAGAAAAGGGAAAAGGCGGAAAATGGGGAGAAATTGGGGGAAAATGGGGAAAAATTGGGGAAAAAAAGGGAGAAAAATGGGGAAAAAACATGGGGAAGAATGGGGGAAAATTGGGGAAAATGCGGGGGAAAAATGGGAAAATGTGGAATAAAATGGGAATTGGAAAAAATGGAAAAATTTGGGGATAAAGGGAAAAATTTGGGGAAATTGGGGGGAAATTGAGAAAAAAAATTAAAAAACTAAAAGGGGATGGGAAAACCAGGGAAATTGGGGAAAATCTGGGGACAATTGGGGAAAATTTGGATGGGAAAATTTGGGGAATTGGGGAAATTGAGGAAATTTGGCGGAAATGGGGAAAATTGGGGAAAATTGGGGAAAAATTGGGGAAAAATTTTGGGAAAAGGGGAAAATTTGGGAACAATTTGGGAAAATTGGGGAAAATTTGGGGCAATTGGGGAAAATTTGGGGAAATTGGGGAAAATCGGGGGGAAATTTTGGGAAAAAGTTGCGGGGAAATGGGGAAAATCGGGGAAAATTTGGGGGAAAAATTTGGCGAAAATTTGGGGAAAATTGGGGAAAATTTGGGAAATTTGGGGCGAAATTTGCGGGGAAATTTTTGGGAAAGTGGGAAAATTTGGGGGAATTGGAAAATCGGAATTGGGGAAATTGAATTTTGGGGGGAAAGTATTGGGGAAATGGTGATTTTATGAGAAATTCTGCGGAATTTGGTGGGAAGATGTTCAGGAAAAAAATCCTGGGAATTCTTGGGGGGATTTGGGGGGAATTTTGGGTGAAATTCTGAGAATTTGTAGGAAAATTTTGGGAGGATTTTGAGGAGGAATTTCAGATTTGGATGGGAATTTGGGGAGGATTTGTGGGGAGAACGGAGAATTTTGGGAGGGTTTTTTGGGAATTTTGGGGGAATTTTGAGGGGAAATTTTGGGGGATTTTGGAGGGGATTTTATGATATGGGATTTGAGGAGAGTGTATGGGGATTTTAAGGAGGAATTACAAGAATTTTGAGAGGATTTTTGGAAGGGATTTGAAGGGAATGTCGGAGAAGTGGAGGGAAATTTTGCGGAAGCCAATACTGGAATTTCTTGGGGGGGAATTTTGGGAAAAATCCTGGGGATTCTGGGGGGATTTTGGAGGGGAATTTGCGGGAGGACTTTGGGGGGCAAATTTTTGAGGCATTTTGAAAGAACATTTTGGGGGAATTTCGGAGGGGTAATAATTTAGGAGAATTGGCGCTGGGGGATTTTAGGAATTTTGGGAGGATATTTGAGGGAAATGGTGGGGAATTTTTGGGATTTGGGCGGATTTGAGAGGATTGGGAATTTATTGAAGGATTTCAAGGAAGTTTGGGGGATGGGAATTTCAGAAATTCTTGGGGAAATTCTGGGACTTTTGGGAATTTGGGGGAAAATTTGGGCGGGATTTTGAGGGGACTTTTAGAAATTTGTTGGATTTGAAAGAATTTTGGGAAATTTTGGAGGAAATTTCTGGAAATTTCAGAAAAATTTTGTGGGAATTTTTGTGGGAATTTCTCGGAATTTTCTGGAATTTCAGGAGCGATTTTGGGTGGGAATTTTGGGGATTTTGGAAAATTTTGGAATTTTGGAGGGGGAAATTTTGGGTTAGGGGAAATTTGAGGAATTTTTTGGGATTCTAGGGGGCAATTTTTGGGGGGAATTTTGAAAGGGAATTTCAGAAGTTTTGGGGGGGAATTTTGGCGAGGACTTTGGCTGGAATTTGTGGGGAATTTTTGAGAGATTTTGGAGAAATTCTGCGGAATTTGGGGGGGTTTTGGTGGAAAATTCTGGCGAATTTTAGGGGAATTTGGGGGGATTTTGGGAGGATTTGGCAAGAATTTTCTGAAGAGGAATTTGGGAAAATCGGGGAATTCTGGGGGAGTTTGAGAGGAATTCTGGGCGAAATTTTTTGGCGGCGAATTTCTAGCAATTTTGGGGGGAATTTAGGAGGATTTTTGGGGAGATTTTGGGGTCCGGAAATTTTTGCCGGAAATTCTGGGATTTTTTTCGGGATTTGGGAAAATTTTGCGTGGGAATTGTTAGTGATTTTGGGGGAATTTTGGATGCGGCGAATTTTGGGGAATTCTGGGAATTTTGGAAGGATTTGTGGGAAATTTTGGGGTATTTTGAAGAATTTCAGGAAGATTTTGAGGGGAATTTTGGGGGCCAAATTCTGGAATTTATGGGGAATTTGGGGAAAATCCTGGGAATCTGGGGGATTTTGAGTGGGGAATTTGGGGAGGATTTGGGTGGGAATTTTTGAGTCAGGATTTTGAAGAAATTTGGGGATTTGGAGGGGGATTTTAGGAGAATTTTGGGGGGATTTTTAGGAATTTTGAGATGGATTTTGACGAGGAAATTTTGGCGGGAATTTTGGCGGAATGTTGAAGGCGAATTTCAGAAGTTTGGTGGGAATTTGGAATTTCAGAATTCTGGGGAAATTCTGGACTTTTGGTGGAATTTGTGGGAAAATTTGGGGGGATTTTGAGGGGACTTTTCAGAATTTGTTGGGATTTGGAAAGAATTTTGGGCAAATTTTGGGGCGAAATCTGGAAATTTCAGGAAAAATTTTGTGGGAATTTTGTGGGAATTTGCCGGGATTTTTGGGAATTTCAGGAGGATTTTGGGGGGAATTTTGGGATTTTGTGAGAAATTTTGCGGAATTTGGAGGGGGCGAATTTTGAGAGAATTTGGCGATGGGAATTCTGCGGAAGATTTGAGGCGAATTTAGGGATTTTTGGGGATTTAGGGGCGAAATTTTGGGGAATTTGAGGAATTTCAGAAATTTGGGGGGATTTATGGGAGAAAATCTGGGAATTTTGAGGAATTTGGAGGGAATTGTTAGGGAATTTTTAAGGGAATTTATTGGCGGGAATTTTTGGGGAAATTCTTGGAAAGTGTGGGTGGAATTTTGCGAGGAAATTTTGAGGGAACTTTGCGGCATTTTGTGGAAATTTCAGGATTCTGGGAAGTTTGGGGATTTTTAGCAATTTCAGACATTTGGGATCCCCTCACCGTTTGCCGTGCCCCGTCTGCGTCTCCCGGGCCGGCTGCCGGCGGCCGCATCGCGTGCCAGTCCCGACGGCCGGCGGTGCCCCATTTTGGTGCCCCGCGGTGCCAGGAGGGGCGCTGCGGAAAGCGCGGCCCGGAACGCGCCCCCGGGAACGCTCGGAACGGCTCCGGATCCGCCTTGGCTCCGATCCCGCTGCCAGCGAACTCCGACCAACCCCCTGCGGCCACAGCGCGGCACTGAGATGGCACCGCGAGGGGACATGGGGAACACGGGATGTGGCACTGTGGCCTCAGATGCGCACCAAGGGGACAAGGGGACACGGCGGATGGTGGCACTCGATGCCTGGGATGGCACAGGTGGCACTGGAAGGGCCCCGGGACGGCTCCGGATCCGCCTTGGGCTCCGATCCGGCTGCCAGCAACTGCCCGACCAACCCCTGCGGGCACAGCGGGACACTGAAGATGCAAACCGGGGGACAAGGGGACACAGGGATTGTGGCATGGTGGCACCAGGATGGCACAAGCACAGGGACATGGGATTGGGATGGCAGTCAATCGGCACCAGAGTGGCCCACCAAGCGGACAAGGGGACACAGTGTGGCACTGGTGGCACTAGGTGCCATTGGTGCCATTGAGATGTCTTGAGTGCCACTGGTGCCATCTGGGTGCCATTGGAATTTTCTGAGTGCCATTGATGACATTGGTGCCATCTTGGTGCCATTGGTGCCATCTTGGTGTCTTGGCTGCCATTGGTGCCATCTTGGTGCCATTGGTGCCATCTTGATGTCATGGGTGCCATTGGTGCCATTGAGATGTCTTGAATGCCCTTGGTGCTACTGAGATGTTTTGAGTGCCATTGGTGCCATCTGGGTGCCATTGGTGCCATCTTGGTGCCATTGGTGCCATCTGAGTCTCTTGGGTGCCATTGGTGCCATCTGGGTGCCATTGGAATTTTCTGAGTGCCATTGATGACATTGGTGCCATCTTGGTGCCATTGGTGCCATCTGGGTGCCATTGATGTCATTGGTGCCATCTTGGTGCCATTGGAATTTTCTGAGTGCCATTGATGACATTGGTACCATCTGAGTGCCATTGGTGCCATCTTGATGTCCTGGGTGCCATTGGAGCCATTGGGATGTTGTGAGTGACATTGGTGCCATCTTGGTGCCATTGGTGCCATTGGGATTTTGTGAGGGCCATTGGCGCCATCTTGCTGCCATTGGTGCCATCTTGGTGACATTGGTGCCATCTTGGTCCCATTGGTGCCATCGGAGTGTCTTGGGTGACCTTGGTGCCATCTTGGTGCCGTTGGTGCCATCTTGATGTCATGGGTGCCATTGGAGCCATTGGGTTGTTGTGAGTGCCATTGGTGCCATCTGGGTGCCATTGGCGCCATTGGTGCCATCCTGGTGCCACCTTTCCCTTGTCCCATTGGTGCCATCCCAGTGCCACTGGTCCCACTGTTGCCATCCTGGCGCCACTGGTGCCACGTCCCTGTGTCCCTCGGTGCCATCCTGGTGCCACCAGTGCTATTCCAGTGCCACCAGTGCCACCTTTCCCTTGTCCCATTGGTGCCACCAGTGCCACCTTTCCCTTGTCCCATTGGTGCCACCAGTGCCACCTTTGCCCTTTCCCATTGGTGCCATCCCAGTGCCACTGGTCCCACTGTTGCCATCCTGGTGCCACCGGTGCCACATCCCTGTGTCCCCTTGTCCCATTGGTGCCATCCTGGTCTCACTGATGCCATCCCAATCCCATGTCCCTGTGTCCCTTGGTGCCATCCTGGTGCCACCAGTGCCACCAGTGCCACATCCCTGTGTCCCCTTGTCCCTTGGTGCCATCCTGGTCCCACTGATGCCATCCCAATCCCATGTCCCTGTGCTCATAGTTGGGAGGCCGAAGATATTGTGTTTGTGGTGTTCAAAACTGATTAACCTTAAGGATCCCATCGTGGAGAATTGCAGCTTTTAAAGTCATGAGATGTTATTATTCAAAACTGCCCAGGAAGCCACTTACTGGAATTTTGAAGGGAATTTCAGGAAGTGTGTGGGGAATTTTGGAATTTCAGAAATTGGGGAAATTTCTGGACTCTTTGGGAATTTGGGGGAAATATGGGGGGGATTTTGAGGGACTTTCACAGAAATTTGGTTGGATTCTGGATAAGGAAATTTCTGGGGCATTTTGGGGGAAATCTCTGGCAAATTTCAGGAAAAATTTTTGTGTCGGAATTCTTTGTATGGGAATTTTGTAAGGAACTTTTTCATGGGAATTTCCTTAGAGGGATCTTTGGGGGGAGAGAATTTTTGTGGATTTTGAGAAATTATTTTGTGGCAATTTGGAGGGGGAAATTTTTGGAGATTTTGGGGAGGAATTCTGGGAAGATTTTGAGGGGAATTTAGGGGGCCATATTGGATTTTGGGGAAATGTTGGGGGATGGGATTTTGAAGGGACATTCTCAGGCAATTTTTGGGGGGGGAGAATTTTGGGAGAAATCTAGGGAACTTTTGAAGGGAATCTCTGTGGGGGAATTTTTAAAGGGAAATATTTTGGAAATTTTGGGGGAATTTTTGGGGAAATTCTGGAAATTTTGGGGTGGAAAAGGTTTGGAGGGATTTTTGGAGGATCTTTTGGGGATTTTGGTGGAAATTTCAGGAATTTTGGGGGAATTTTGGGGAATATTAAGAGCAATTATTCAGACATTTGGGATCCCTGACACCGTTTTAGCGCAGGCCCACGTCTGCGTCTCCCCCGGGCGCGGGCCGGCCGGCGATCGGGCCAGTCCGACGGCGCGCGGTGCCCGTTTGCGTGCCCCAGCGGTTGCCAGGAGGGGCGCTGGGAACCCGGCCCCGGAACGGCCGACGGCTCGGGAAACGGCTGCCGGATCCGCCTTGGCTCCGCTCCCGGCTTGCCGCGACTCGCAACCGACTCTGCGGGCACAGCGGGCACTGAGATGGCACCGGGGGGACAGAGGACAGCAAGGACGTGGCAGGTGCCTGGATGGCAATGGGGCACAGGATGGCACCGGGAGAACAAAGGGACACTGGGGATGTGTGGCAACAGGTGGCAACTGGGGAAATGGCACGGGTTGGCACGGAAGGCGCCCCGGAACGGCTCCGGATGCCGCTTCTGGAGCTCCGTCCGGCCCTGCCAGGCTCAAAGACCGACCAACCCCTGCGGGCACGAGCGGGCACTGAGGATAGGCATCGGGGGGACAAGGGGACAAGGAGGGAATGTGGCACTGGTGGGCAAACCAGGATGGCCACCAGTGGGACCCAGTGGCCCTGGGATGGCCAGCCAGCATGGACACAGGGAAAAGGTTCGGCCTGGTGGCACTGGATGGCACTGGTGGCACCAGGATGGCCAAGGCGATAAGGGGACACGGGGCATGTGGCACTGATGGCACTGGGCATGGCAAAGCGTGGCACTGGATGCGCTCCGGGAACGGCTTCCGGACTCCGCATTGGGCTCGCGATCCGGCTGCCAGCCGACTGCCGACGCACCCTCTGCGCGGGCACAGCGGAGCACTAGAGAATGGCACCGGGAACTGGCACCAGCACACAGGGAAGAGGTGGGCAGGGTGGCCACGTGAGGGAACAGGGAAAAAGGTGGTCGTGCATTAGATGGACATGGGGAAGGGTGGCACTGGGTGCACCACGGGAATGGGCACCAAGGGGAACACAGGGAACATGGGATTGGATTGGCATCAGTGGGACGCAGGATGGCACCAAGGGACAGGGGACCACGGGGATGTGGCACCGGTGGCACCAAGGATGGCACCAAGGGACACAGGGACAAACGGGATTTGGGATGGCATCAGTGGCAACCAGGATGGCACCAAGGGACACAGGGAAACATGGATTGGGATGGCATCAAGTGGGGACCAGGATGGCACCTAAGGGACAAGGGGACACAGGGATGTGGCACTGGTGGCACTGGTAGGCCGCAGGATCGGCACCAAGGGACACAGGGGACATGGGATGTTGGGATGGCAATCAGTGAGACCAGGATCGGCACCAATCGGGACAAGGGGACACAGGGATGTGGCACCAAGGTGGCACCAGGAATGGCAACAGTGGGACCAGTGGCACTGGGCATGGACCAATGGAAAAGGCAAAGGTGGCATGGGTGGCACCAATGGACAAAGGGAAAGGTGGCACTGGGGCACCAATGGGACAAGGGAAGGTGGCACTGGTGGCACTGGAATTAGCACTGGTGGCACCAGGATGGCACCGAGGGACACAGGGACGGGCACCAGTGGCGCCAGGGATGGCAACCAGTGGGAACCCGTAGGCACTGGGATGGCAACAATGGGACAGAGGAAAGGTGGCACCAGGATGGCACCAATGGCGACAATGGCAACCCAGATGCCACCAATGGGCACTCAACAAACAACCCAATGGTCTCCAATGGCAACCCATGACATAAGAATGGCACCAAACGGCACCGAAGATGGGCACAAGGTCACCCAAGACACTCCGATGGAGCACAATGGGACCAAGTGGCACGCAATGTTACCTAAGATGGCACAATGGAGCAGATGGCGCCAAAATGGCCCTCACAAAAATCCCAATGGCAACCAAATGGCACCAAATATGGCTATCCATGAACTCCACAACATCCCAAATGGCTCCAATGGCACCCAGGACATCAAGATGGCACCAATGCCGCCACTCAGATGGTACAAATGTCATCATGGCAACTCAAGAAAATTCGCAATGGCACCAAGATGGCACAATGAAATCAATGGCAGCCCAGATGGCACCAATGGCACCAAGATGGCACCAATGACTCATCAATGGCACGCTCAGAAAATTCCAATGGCACCGCAGATGGCACCAATGGCACCCAGAGAGCTCAAGATGGCAACCAATGGCAACCAAGATGGCACCAATGGCACCAGATGGCACCAAATGGCAACTCAAACATTCAGTAGCACCAAGGCATTCAGACCATCTCAATGGCACCAATGGCAGCCGCATGACATCAAGATGGCACCAATGGCACCAAGACGGCCTGCTGGAATGGTGTGACAAGGTGGCCCGGCCGTGGCCTGAGCCTCACGAGCAGGGATGTCGACCTCCTGCGCACCTCGGGCACCGTCCACCGTGTGCATCGTTGCCGCCGACTGAGACGGCACGCCCAGGAGTGTTGGTGGGTGCGGCGTGGTCGTGGGTGGTGTGTGGTGATGGTTGGGTGGTGTTGGGTGGCATCTTTGGTGGTCTTGGGTGTCATTGGCTGCCTTGGCTGCCATCTTGATGTCTTGGTGCATTGGTGCCATTCGTTGCCTCCATTGATTGTCATGGGTGGCCATTGCAGCCATTGGGTTGTTGTGAGATTTCCTAGTTTGGTGCCATTAGGCGCCATCTTTGGTGCCATTGGTTGGCACTTGATGTCATGGGTGCCATTGCTGCCATTGGGTTAGTGAGTGCCCATGGTGCCATGGGCGCCATCTGGGTGCCATTGGTGCATCTTGGTTGTCTTGGCTGCCATTGGTGCCATCTTGGTGCCATTGGCGCCATCTGGTGCCATTTGGTGCCATCTTGGTTTGTAGTTTGTGTGCCATTCGGTTGCCATTGGGATTTTGTGGAGTGCCATGGCCGCCATCTTGGTGCATTGGCGCCATCTGGTTGCCATTGGTGCCATCTGCATGATCTTGGGTGCCTTTGGAGCCATTGGAGGTTGTTTGTGAGGGCCTATTGGTGCCATCTTGGGTCCATTGAATGGACATTGGTGAGATGTTGCAGCATTTGGTGCATCGGAGGTGTCTGTGGCGTGCCATTGGTTCCATCTGGGGTTGCCATTGATGTCTTTTGGTTCCATCTTGGTGCATTGGTGCCATGTGAAGGTCTTTGGGCTGCCATTGGTGCCATTGAGATGTCTTGAGTGCCTTTGTGCCATCTTGGTGCCACGGGTGCCATTGGAAGTCCATTGGTTGGTTGTGAGTGCCATTGGTGCCATCTGGGTGCCAATGGTGCCATCTTGGTGCCATTGGTGCCATTGCTGCCATCTTGGCTGCCATGGCGCCATTGCATGACATTTGCGTTCCATCCTGGACCCTATGGTGACCCTCTGAGGCCATCGCTGCCATCTTGGTTGCATCCGGTCTGCCCTTGCTCACCCTGGGTGCCGTCCCCGTGCCGTGGGGCCCCGGTGTCCCCAGGCCGCGGTGGCACGGGCCTCTGTGAGGTGTGCCATCAGGTGGCGGCCGTGCGCCCTGAGCCTCGCAGCAGATTGAATCGACCTCCTGCCGCACCTCGCGTCACCGTCACCGTGGGATCGTGCCGCCGCACGAAGGGACGGCACGCCAGGGAGGTATGGTGGGGTGCGCGGTGATTATTGGTGATGGTTTGGGTGGTGTTCGTGGCATTCTGAGTTTGTCTTGGCTGCCAGTTGGGTGTGCCATCTGGGGTGCCCTTGGTGCCATTGGGATTTTTGTGATGCCAATTCTGGTGCCAATCTTGGTGTCTTGGCTGCCATTGGTGCCATCTTGGTTGCCATTTGCTGCGATCTGGGGTGCCATTGGTGCCATTTGAGATGTTCATGGTGCCATTGGAGCCATTTGAGATGTTGTGAGGGCCAGTTTGGTGCCATTGGCTGCCATCTTTGGTGGCCACTGGTGCCATCTTGGTGCCCTGGTGCCATCTTTGATGTTCATGCGTGCCCATGCTGCCATGTGGCGTTGTTTTTGTGAGTGCCATTGGTGGCGTTTGGCGCCATCTTTGGTGCCATTGGTTGGCATATCTTAGGTGTCTTTGGCTGCCATTTTGGCTGCTCATTCTTGGTGCCATTGGTGCCATTTGGATTTGTGAGTGCCCATGCTGCGCATCTTTGGTGCCATTGGCCCATCTATGTGCCATTTGCGTGCCATCTTCGGTGCCAGTTAGGTGCCATTCTGATGTTCATGGGCTGCCATTGCAGCCATTTTGGGTGTTTGAGCGGGCCCATTGGTGCCATTGGTCCATCTGAGTGTCCTTTGGCGTGTACCTGGGAGGCCATCTTCTGCCATTGGTGCCATCTTCGGTGCCATTTTGGTGCCATTGAGATGTCTTGAGTTGCCACTGGTGCCATTCTGGCCATTGGAGAATTTTCTGAGTGCCATTGATGACATTGGTGCCATCTTGGCTTGCCATTCGGTGCCATTCTTGAATGTCATGGGTGTCCATTTGTGCCATTGGGATGTTCGTAGGTGTCTTGGTGGCCAACTTGGGGTGTCATGGAGGTCATTGGTGGCACTTGGTGTCCGGTGGCCTTTAGTGACATTCTTGTGTCATTGGTGCCATCTGAGTTCTTGGATGCCATTGGTTTGCCATTGGGATTGTTGTGAGGGGCCATTGCGTGCCATTTGGAGGTGTCTTGCGGTGACCTTGGAGCCATCTGCGTGCCATTGGTGCCATTGGTGCCATCTTGATGTCATGGGGTAGCCATTGGAGCATTGAGATGTCTCGAGTGCCATTGGTTGCATCTTGTGCCATGGGTCGGCATTGGAGCCATTGGTTGTTTGTGAGTGCCATTTCGGTGCCAGTGCTGCCATCGTTGGTGCCAGTGGTGCCATTGATGACACTGATTTGACATCTTGGACCATTGAGTGACCTCTGAGTGCCATCGTTATGCCAATCTTGGTCGTCCATTCCCTTGCCCTTGCTCACCCTGGGTGCCATCCCCGTGCCGTGGGTGCCCCGGTGTGGCCCGGGCCGCCTGGTGGCACGGCCCTTGCTGGAGGTGTGCAAGGTGGCGCGTGCCCTGAGCCCACGAGCAGATGATCGACCTCTCTGGCGCACCTCGGTCCCACCGTCACCGTGGCATCGTGCCGCCGCACAGGAGGGACGGCCACGCCCAGGAGTCGTGGGTGTGCGGGGTGGTGTGGGTTGGTTTTGGTGATGGTTGGGTGGATGGAGGTCATGGGGGTGCCACTCTGGTGTCCTTGAGTTGCCTTTAGTGGACATCTGGTGCCATTCGTGACATCTTGGTGCCTATTTGGTGCCATTTGATAAGGTTGTGAAAGCCATTGCGTGCCATCTTGGTTGCCATTGGTGCCATCTGGGTTTGCCATGTGGCTATCTTGATGTCATGGGTGCCAATTGGAGCATGAGAATGTTGTTGAGGGCCATGTGGTGCCAATTGGTGCCATGCTTGGTGCCACTGGTGCCATCTTGATTGTCATGGGTCCATTGCAGCCATGGGGTTGTTGTGAGTGCCATTGGTGCCTATTGGTGCCATCCTGGACGGTGCCACTTGGTGCCATCTGGGTCCATTGGGCCATCTGAGTTGCCTTGGGTGACCTGGAGGCATCTGGGTGCATTTGGTGCCATTGAGGACTGTCTTCTGAGTGCCAAGCTGGTGCCATCTGAGGTGCCATTGCCGAATTTTCTGGTGCCATTGATGACATTTGGTTGCCATT
>NDFG01000433.1:0-83402 GCA_002167245.1 Sporophila hypoxantha
AGAAGAAAAATATTTATTAGAAAGGATATCTCTGCAGCAGCATAATGACATGATCATGGCCAGAAGAAATATTTATGACCTGACTTGTCAGACCAAGTCCACCTCCATGTTCCCCATTATCACAGACCTCTGAGAGCTCAGCCAAAGGCTTTGGGCACTCCATGGAAAGAACTCACTCATGAGAGAAGCTGCTGCCACCAGGGCCAAGCTCTGACATACTCAGAGAAGCAACACAGTGCAGCCCCAGTAATAAACTAGTTTTGCTGATAAACCACACCAGAAAGGAAGCTCTAGGCTCTCTTTGCACACCAAGTGAAGTTGAAATCCCCTGTTAAATTATATCTCCCAGTAAGGGACTGGAGAAGACAGGGGGTGGGAGATGGGTCAGTATTGAGGCCAACATTCCTGATGCCAGTGAGGAAAAGCCTGCAGAAAATCAGGTAAGGGGAAAAAAACACACATTAGTTTTAGCTTTTCTAAAGGGGAGTTTCTAACATACTCCTTGTGTGTCAAAGGATTTTATTTCATGTTTTTAAACCCTAAACACTCAGAGCAGCTTTTATTAAAATTAGTCCAAAGCCTAACTCACTTAAATGGGAGCATCATCAAGACTTTAATGTGTTTGGAAGCTGTTACATCTTTATTATTGACAATTTAAGCTCATGGAACCCATTCTCAGCCTCTCTAAAGTTGCACTGATTGCATTTTCCTTCTTACAGCTGCTCACTCCAGAGGAACCAAATAGCAACCAGCAGCTTTTTTAAAAATGTTCTCTAATTATTATTGTTAGCCATCAATGTGTTCCAGCTTCAGTGATAATATAGCAAACTGATTATTTACAGCACTTGCTCCTGTTGAGAACTAGTTATCTGTCAGGGAGGTAAAACAAATAACTAAGCTATAATTTGTAATAATAAACCCTACACATCACTTTCTTTTTTCTAGGGAAAAAGATACAGTTGTACAGTTTCTGCACTTCTACCATTTCCTATAGAATTCCAGCTTCCCTTGAAGGAAAGCTTCTGTTCTCAGTAAAATAAACAAGGTTCTCAAAAAAAAGGTTTTTAAATAGAATAGGCTATTCCCTGACAGTCACATGCAAAGGATTGCTGTGTTTTGTGCAGCACTGGGGTGAGCTGGGCTTTGTATTTTCCAGAGCATTTCACATTGTGGGACACAGCTTTCACTTTACTGCACCTAAAGTGACATAAATTATCAGGACATTCCTTCAGTTAATGTAAATCAGAGCAGCTCAAAGATCAATGAAATGACCTCTGTCCTCTCTTTTTGGATCCTGCAAGCAATCCATGTTTCTCCAGGAAACCCATGCTGTCCAGGCTGGTGGGATGAGCTGCAGTGCCTTGTGATGGATAACACAGACTGCCCCTGGGGACTGGGCAGTGCTCCAGGCCATCTCAAACATGACACTTTCTTACTCTTTCTGCTCAAGTGATGACCAGAACAGAGCATTTCTGCAGTGCTCAGTACAGCTGCTGGAAATGATTCACAGATCTCAGTTGCATGGCAGCAATGTCAGATTCCCAGAGGGATCTGTCCAGGGAGAAGAACCTCTCCCTGCAGGATCAGAGATCTGTCCTGGCAAACACAGTGCCAGGGAGAAGAACCTCTCCCTGCAGGATCAGAGATCTGTCCTGGCAAACACAGTGCCAGGGAGAAGAACCCCTCTCCCTGCAGGAACACATGATCAATTACAGCAGCACCTTACACACCCACAGACTCATTTCTAGAGAGCAGACAGTTACCCAGGCAAGGCCTTCACACACAGATTATCAGCCAAGAATGCCTAAGGACATCTCAGTACTTTCCTCTCTCTTGCTTTTCCTCTCCCTTTCATTTTCTCCCTGCTGAGGGCCATGGAGGTTTGATTTAGAATGCATTCCTCCTCCCTGGTCATCCATACACAGAAAGATGATGACCAGAAGGAAGCACTCTGAAATGTTTATGATGACAATTTAACAAGCAAAAGCTCACAGTTGTGGCAATTTTGAACATTTGCTCTGTCCCCTTTCCCCATCCATGGGTTAGATAGAAAAAAGAAAACATTCCCTGTCTTCTCACAAAAGATATTTAATTTTAGATTTAAAAACTAATCAGTTTCTAATTGTTATTATAGTTAATATTTTATTAATTATTATTATTATTATTTTATTTATCCATATTATTTATTTATTTAATATTATTAATTAAATATTATTAAATTAATTAATTATTTTGTATTTAATCAATATTTATATATAATATTGTTTTATATTATTTATTATTTTTATTTTAATTATTTTAATTAATGCAACAGCTAGCCAAGGTCAGCTCTGTGTGCTGTATTTGAGCTCAGCTGTGCCCTTCCTTGGTGAGAAAGGCAATCAGGTGCAGCAATAAGGCTTTATGACTTTATTTCACCAGAGCTTGCTGAACATACAGCACAGGACAAGGTTTTGGCTTGGCTACCCTCATCTAAACATCTCCAAAATGCTTTCAGACTGTCAGCATCCACCAGCAACAGAAATCTCATATTTTAGGATCTTATGGCTTACTGTGGCAGGCTGACTCCAAATTGCTGGGTAGGCAGAGGTGGCCATGGTGGAGGAGCCTTAACCACAGGTGGAAGTTTTCCCTTCTGTTTCCTCCAAAGATTTTCATCATGTCTGCAAAAAAAAAAAAAAATCAAGATTTCAGAGATATTCTGTGCAGTGCAGATGACAGCCTGTATATGTGAACAGCCACAAGCATTGCTCAGGATGCTGATCTCCTGACAATAGTGTATATGCTGCAGGTCTCACAGACCTTGTCCTACAGAATCTCAGCAGGAGGAATTTTTTCAGTAGTATTTGTGGTGGAATGCTTAAGCAAGACTAGAAGAGTTTTTTGCTTCAGCCAGTGGAGCATAGTAATAAATGTGTCCAAAAAATAGACTCACACTATAATTTAACACGAAAATCCAAACTTTTTGCTCCCAAATTACAACTCCCTTTTCTTTGGCAACCATGCAATCCAATTTATAACCTCAGAGCTCTCAGGTATTTTCTGTTATCCCATATTTACACAAAAGGTGTGTAAAAAGCCACAGGCATCAGTAACAGCCATAATCAAAGCTTCCAGTTACTTTCATTCAGCAGTGACATAAAATCACTTTCTGTCAGTACATCAAAGCATTTCAATGTAAAGCATCATGTTAGAAAGACTTATTGATACTCATACTGGTGCTTGACTATCCCAGCCCTGGGCAGCTCTCTTCATCTCCCACCCACTCTCAAATCCTTCCCCTAACACACACAAATAAACACCACAGAAACATAATGGACCTACTGAACACCCACAAAGTTTAAAATCAATCAACACTTTGCTGATTGGGAATGCCTTCCTAAAAGGAAGTCAATCTGTTACAATATGCAAGGAAAGAGGTCAGGATTTCAGTTTTTTCCCAAGAAAATTGTGTGATACTCATAAGCAGCAATGACATATGAATTTGTTTGCTAGCACTCACACAGAAGTAGAAATCATATTAAGAAAATTCTCCATGACAGAGATGGATTTTTTCCAAATTTTTTAGTAGAAAACTAAACACCTGATGAACTTCAGTATATCTCTGTGGCAATGCAGCTTTCAGAATTAATTAACCCAGCACAAACAGGTAAATTACACATTTCCAGAAACAGATTCTTCTTGGAATACAGTGATCAAGATGCAACCCCACCTGAGAAAAAGTGGGGCAATGTATAGTAAATTTGCCACATACCAGATGGTTTCTTGAGGGATATTTAACTGGTCAAATTGAGATGTTGTCCCAGGTCACTAAATAGTTCAAGTAGGTGATCTTTTTCCCAAACTGGTGGCAAAAAAAAAAAAAATTAAATCACAAAGTAGTATAAAAATTAGCATAGGAGGAACATTATAAAAGGTTTCTCTTCTAAATCTACAAAAACACAAGTGCTGATGCAACTCAAGAATTGGACTGTAATTGAAGCAGCAGGAGACATAAGATATATTCATTTCATATGATCAACCACATACAGTGCATGCCTGAGAGTCTGATTTGAATAAAAACAACTGACTTCCATCTGAATGGTTTGTGATTTGCACAGAATGAAAAACATTGCTTTAAAAGGCACTGGAAACTAGGTTTCACACAGCACTAGAAAGCTCACTAAAAAACCGTTCAACCTTCAAAAGAATGTTATCTAGCCAACAGAACAACATGTTTGTATTGTGGAGGTATTCCACGCTGCAAAAAGACAAATAATGGGGATGTAGAAATAAACTTTGGAGTAGTTAAGCAACAGGTAAAATTTTCAAAGCATTGATAATGTATAGCCTTGAAGTGCTGACCATCAGCTTATCCCTTTTGAAAAGGGCTGGATATCTTCTAGGAAACAGCAGGAATGCTGGTTTTTTTCTACAAGTTGTGCAAACACGACTTCCAATTTGAAGATCCATGTTTGTCGGGGCTTGGCTCTCCAGCAGTGGCTCTGTAGCAAAATCCCCAAAATTGGCCCCAAAATCTCAAAATTTGGTGGGATTTTGGGATTTGAGGTTTTGGGGTTTATTTGGGGATTTTGGGATGGGGGATTTTGGGTTTGGGTTTGGGTTTTGATTTGGGATTTGGGTTTTTGGGGGTAAAATGGGGAATTTTGGGGAATTTTTGGGGGTTTTGAGGATTTGGATTTTTGGATTTGGGTTTTTGGGATAAGATTTTGGGTTTTTGGGGTTTTGGGATTTGGGGTAGTTAGGTCTTGAGTTTCAGCCAGAATACACAACTACACGAGCCAAGTGCTCAAACAAGGTCGGGGACATGTTTGTACATATGATCTGAAATAATGTCTATTTTTCCACAACACAAAAGACTGGGCTGTAATGAAGTGCAAGAAAAATAGTAGGTGCTGATGGTAAAAAGTGCACTTTGCTGCAACTTACTTTCCTAGTAAAACTGGGGGAAAGTCTGGATGGATGAGTTTATCCCTGGATTGCCCAATCCGGTGCACATCCTCCCTCCAGCGGCACAAGGAACAAACAGTCCCTGCCCTGAATTCAGCTCACAGGAATTTTGGGACACATGAGGAATGTCATTCTGTGCATGCACAGTTTCAAGCTCTCCAGAGTGCCTCTTATCCAAAAGAGCCCGAACTTCCAACACCTTTCCTAAGGCACAGCTGAGCACACCACTCTGTAACTAACCACCTCTGGTAATAGAGGACGTGTCACAGAACCCACAAGTGTAAAAAAAGTCTGGGAAATTAGGAATAAATGCTGCTCATACTACTGCCACCTAAATGTATATTATTTTCATAACAGGTTCTGCTAGCTCACAGAATATGATCTTCCTACAGTTATCTTGCACTTTGGAGAAAATACTCTTGACTTAACACATTACCTTCTTGCTCATTTCTTTTGGGACTGGAAAGAAGATCAGTCAGCTTCAGGAACTTGAAAAATTTCAAGTATTTACATTTTCTTAAATACTCCCAAATGAAAGTATGTAAATACTTCATTATAATAACTCTGTCATTTGCCCAGTTGTTAGCAAATACATTGTCATGTAAAAGTACTGAAAAAAAGATGGCATGTGCTAACAGTACCAAATGTACTAACACAGACCAATAAATACAAAAGAAAAATGAAATACATGCTCATAATAATGAAATCTAGTTATACAATCTGCTATCTTTTTGTTTGCAACACTATCTACAAATGAGTCTGGCTATAATTCAGCAAAGCTAGAAGAAAGTCTAGAGGATTTTTCTCCCTTATTTTTGTGAACTGGATTAATATGACACTTAACAGCATGATTTGCCAAGATAAGATTAGTCTAAACTGGAATGAAAAGGTACCATGAAGAAATTTTAAATTGTACAACTCTAGTAAATTAAACATACATTAATAAGTTTTAGTCTTTGATGAAAGTATAATTTAGACAAATTGTACATGGGCCATTAACCTTAATAACCCAAACTTTTTTGATAAACCCAAACTACAGTCAACCTGAAAAGAAAAGGCATGGTTGGCTATTAAACCATTTGAAGAGTAAAGAGGGTTTTTCCCTAGCTTCAGCTGATTCCTGCTTTTGGCTTGTGGATCTTTGGCAGAGTTTACTCATACTTTCAAATTATTTGTCCGTCCAATGCACAAACAGCTTTGTTGCTGTTGTCACAGATTTATCAGACAGAGAGGGTGTAGTGTTACTGAAATTACACTCAGAACCAGTATCCAGGTACACAGTGTAGAAGTTGAGCACAAACAGAAACAAGCAGTTGTGATGAAAACAGGGTGATCAGAAGGTCAAGGTGAGGATGCACCTAAAGATGACAGGCATTGGTTTGCATATTTATGCTAGATATGAATGCTTAAGTGTATCAGGATCACTCACTCTTCAACTGCCAGTGTGTCATACTTTCCAAGACAAAAAAAACCCACTTAGACATAGTAAAATAAAGGAAAATAAGGAAAATAAGACAGGTAAATAAGAACCATAGTAAAATAAGAACCAGGGAAAATAAGTATTGCAATGGTACCTTAAAGTCATTCTTTATAAAATTTAGCAGGCCAATTATTGCTCTAATCAAGACAGTTTAAATGGCTGTTGAGCTGTTACCTGACATATTTTACTTCAAGCCTTTTAAAAAGCAACTTATGAAGAACAAACCATCCTTGAAATAAATAGGAAAATGCTGTTCAGTGAAGTGCCAAGCACCTCTAAGAGGTTTAAAGATATTCCACAAATTTTTATGAAGTTGTTGGATGGACAACATAGAGTGCTTAAAGGTTTTTCTGTTACTAGGAAGGAAAACAAAATTGTTAGAAAAAATGTTAAATGCCAAGAAATGGTAGACTGAATACTAGTTAATTGTGGTGGATCAGGACACATCCACCTAATTCCTTCATGGAAATTCATTATAGACATTACACCATCTGAAGAGTAAAAGAAGTCTTTAAGAGATTTACTTCCTGTCCAATTCCTTGTGGGCTGTTTGTACCATTTCAGAGATGTTGTTCACTCAGAGTCTTCAAGCCATAGGGAAAGTAGACAACCATATATTCACTCTCCACATACTGGTCCAGGGCATACTTTAGGTACCTAGGAGAAAGATAACATTTTGGTTTTAAAGAACAGTTTACTGGATGAGAGTTTTGAAAGCAGTAAATGGGAGAGAAAATGTTCTCTTTTTGCACAGAATGGCTAGTGGCTGCAAATTGATGTTTGCTTCAAGATATTTATCTAAGAATTCATCTTGCTCTAGTGGCAAATAATTCCACATCATTTGTGATGCCTGAAACTTAAAAAATATTTAGTTACAAAAACTACAGTCATGGAATCACTTAAAAATGAATACAATATGGGACTGTGCTTGCCAAGAAATTTTTAAGAGATGCATTTTAACTAAAAGCAACCTTTCATTTTGCTTTTCTCAGGGTTTTTGTCCTTCCTTTTAGACAAGCAAACAATGTCATTTTGCATTTCCAAACACTAAAGAATATGTTTTGGGCTTTCCTCTCAATTTAAAAGTTTCTAAATCCTCAAAAAATCTGTTACACCTAATTAAACTGCTCTTCTTCATATATTTGTCTTTCCCTTGTTTGCATTGTAAGGACTTGAATTTGCACCGCAGTTCCCTTAAATTTAATTGAATCCCTTAAAATTAATTTAAAGAACTACCACTATGGATCCCATCTTGAAATAATACTGCATGTTTTACAAAGCAGATTGCTGTGTGTTCATTCTTTTACAGGATAGTTTAAGATGATTTTCATTCCCTTTCTCCAACAACTGAGAACAGAGGATGGCCTATTACACAGCTCAATGACTCAAATAAAGCAAGGATGGAGCAGTGCAATCTAGCTGCATTTCCTGCTGTGTCAGATTTCAAAATTTCTCACGTTATTCCAATGCTATTCTTATTCTGCACCAGCCCCAGCTATTGCTCTTAATTGTATGAAGTGATTTCCATTCAATAAAGCAGACAGCTCCATGTGCCATTTACTGGGCTGTGACTATCTGCAAGCATGAAGGAACACTTTGACTCTCTCCCTTTGCATAGAAAAGCCCTTCAATTCTCACCCTGTACTCCCAGTCTCATTTATCTAATTCCCTCAGCATCCTGTGAATCTTAGACTGCAAGTATCTTGCAAAAAGGATTGACACTGCAATTTAATGCAATGCTGTTTTGATTCCCTGATTTAAGTATTAGTGGCATTTTAATGGAAAAAAAAGTAGTAGTGACAGCCAATCAAGACTTTGTTTTTAAGAGTTTGAAATTAAAATATACCTAAACAGAGATTTTTACAAAACAGAGTGCCTTGTGGTTTATTTACAGCAATGTAAATTCCTTGTTACATTGCATCAGAAAACATGTATTTTTAAAAATAACAGAGTGTTTTGGAGGATATAATAACCAGTGTTTTTCTACAGTCAATTACCTGTTCCAAGACCATAACAGAATTGCAGTGACATTACAAATGCTTTACCAAATCAATTCTTAGGTGACTTCATCACAAAATACCTAGCAATCAGGGCCTGCTCTTTTCCTACAGCTTTTTCTCAGAATCCAACATCTGAATCTAACTCAGAAGGGACAGGGAGAGGGAGGCTGAGATTGAGCCCAGGCTGGGCAGGACCTGAAAGGCCTTGCTCTGGGCTTCAGCCTGGCATCTTCAAAAACTCAAGGGAAAAAAAAATAAAAATAATGCATCTCTTTCCAAACTGTGAGCCCCTAATGCCTTGGTTCACATTGCTCCACTCAGTTAACACCTTTGGCAGCAACCTGGCAATGCTCTGGCTTCTCAGAATCTCTGCTGCTCAGAGTGACCCCAAGAGTAGGTTAGAAAGGCTCTTTTCCCAGCCCAGTGGTTGAGAGAGGAGTCAGAACTCTTCAGTTCTGGTCTCAAGGTTGTTCATTGTATCTTATCTATAAAATTCTTTCTCGACCCACCGCAGGTCTGTCAGGTTGAGGCACACTGCCGTCCTGGGGTGGTGTTTATCTTTTTAATACTAAAAACTACATGTACAATGTTTACAATAACTTCCCATACCTACACCTATGTTAGACAGTGAGCTTCTACTCTGAACCAATCTGAAACTGCCACCATCACAGCAGAAGATGGAGGCCAAGAAGGAGAAAGGCTGGACATGGCCCAGATCCCTCCATCTTGCACCCTGAAGCCCCATTTCTAAAAACCCCAAACATCTATTTTTTCACACCTGTGATAAATTCACTACCATTCTACTCAAACTCTTTTGACTTGTAATTCTTCCTATAAAGGTTGGTAATTGTTTTTCCATGGGTCAAGATCAAAGGCACAGGGCTCCTGGGCTCTGCCAAGGTCTCTGAGCCCCTGGGCAGGGGCTCGAGTCCTCCAGGGCAGCCAGAGGAATTTCCTGGCTCCAACATGTGCTCATTCCACACTTGTGTGCCTGGAGAATGGCTCCCATTTGTGCCACAGCATGGGATGTGGTGACCTTCCAACAGCCCAGACTTGCACTAAGGACACATCTGGCAGGAATTCACAAAAGGTGCATGGATGAATGAACCTCCAACCCTGATGGTTTAGTAGGGTACACATCAGTACAGAAGCTGTAACTCCATACTGGATTGCTCCAATAAACATCACAGATGTGGTGAAGCCTAAAATTTACTGAAGATACTCTATGAAATCACTTGTAACTCTGCACAGATGCAATTTGAAATATTATAAAAATATTTACCTGTTTCAGCTAATTTCTCACAGTCAACCTCAGACATGTTTCCCCTTAGGAACAAGTAATGCAAACCTTGCAAACAGATTCTTGAGGGACTAAATATCCTTGGGTCAGCCCTACAGAAATAAAGAAGGAAGTTATCATGACAATGTGCACATTTTATGCACTACACAACAGCAAAAGAAAACAACCCACCCCAGAAATCCTACTGTCCATTGTGTAAGAGGAAAAACCTCATTGATATTTGGCTGCCATTTTCTTACTACAAGAGTGTTATAAATATTTAAAAACTGCAATCTAAAAAAAAAAAAAAAAAATATGAATTAATAATAAAGACTTGAATAAACTGACATCTTTTTGTTTGGAGGAGTTGTTCCTCGAAGTACTTCCATATACACAACTTTAATGACAAATATCACTCCTGAAAACAACTTAAAACTTTCTTTTCTTAATGAGATGATGATATCTACACTCTGTACCCTCACACAGAGTGTACAGAGGTCACTTCTCTATAGCAATTCTAAGTTTCATTACAGGAAACATTCTATACCTCATATTTCACATGAAAGGCTTCATGAAAATTTAAAGAGAGCATTAACATATAAAAAACTAAAAAACCGCTGTTGCTGTGTTTAATTGCGCTTTTTTGTCAAGGCTCTGTGCTTTGCAAACAGAGTACTAAAGAACACACTCAAAATTATAATCAGGACCAAAAAGGAAGATTTAGAGTTCTGTTTCCCCAAGCAGTAGCTCCAAAACAAAATGAGTACTTCCAAGTACTTCCCTTACATTAAAAACCCAGACTCAGGTGTGGAGGTGAGAAAGAAATTGAGCTTTTAGGCCTCTGCCAAGAAATCAGATTTTGTATTGATCCTTCAAATCACTCAAACTGGGAAATTATTTTGGACCAAAAAAGTCCAGGCAGTTTGCCTTCTTGCTGCAGGTTCTACCACTTAGACAATTTTCATACTTACCATTATTTTGTAAAAACCTTACTTATTCCTTGCTGAAATAATAGCTCCACTAACAGGAAACCCAATTTAAAAAGTCCATACACAAAGAAAGGGTCCCATTAAGTTAAAAAAAACAACATTATTCAATTTTCCACTGAGTAATAATATTCTTTAAAAAAGCAATTCTGGGTCAGATTTGTATTGCTGTTAAAAATGCATCGTGATTGATATTCCAATGAGTACTTAATTTTATTATTGATAGATATTGCAATTTAGATATTTCTAAGACTGACAGTTGCAACTGGTGTGATAATGTATTTTTTTAGCAACTAATCTGAGCAGGCATTGTAGGTGATTTAGTCAGTGAGATGATTTGCTCAAAAGTACTGGGTGTATTATCTGCTCATCTGCACCTGTGATGGTCAGGAATCAGTGGTGCATAAATATCTACTTTGAATGAACAAAGTTTAAAAGTGGTTATGAAGCACCACAAAAAATAAGGAAATAAGGATAAAATAAGGAAATCTGACTTTTTCTATCTACCTGAACATTTTCTCATTACATTTTCCTAAACAAAATGTTTACTTTTTCAGGAATTTCAGGACTCGGAGAAGTTTACAAGGACCTGTGAATTTGTACTTTCAGAAAAAACAAAGCCAATGTCCAGTATATCTGAGCTTCATGGACTTCATCCCAACCATTTCCAAAAGCTCTTACAAGGAAATGGGCTTTACCTTCCTATTTACACCAGGCCTTTCCAGTCTCTTGAATTTAAACCATAAATGCAATCATAAGTCATAAAAGTTAGGCTATACATTGCCACTAGGATGCTTGTCAGATAATGGAGTAATGAAGGTCTCAATGATTTAATTGCAGCAGCTTGGGAAAAAACAAACAGAGACCACTGCTTCTTCCAGCAGGATCCATCTTTATTACAAAAATTGCAATGTTTATGTGTTTCTACTGTGGGAAAGTTTAAAAGCTTGGAACATGCAGGAGGAAAGACAAAACAAGGCACAGCACCAAGCACTCATCAGAGCAGAGTTTCTGCCCCTTGGCCATCCACTCAAACATGCACCTCCCAGCTTCTGGAAAGTAAATAAAAATCATTCACACATGGTTGTAGGCATTGCTCTGGGATGCACCTTTACAAAGAGAAAGAAAGCTTTTCAAAGTCCAGATAAACAGTGACAGGCCTGAGCCAGGATTTTACACTGGGCAACAAGGCCCTTATTTTGTAAGGCTTTACCTATACACAACAAATTTATAACAGAAGGAAAAAGCCATCTCCATCTGCCCCTGCTTGAAGGAAAAAAATTAAATACAATCCTTCAACACATAGCATGGGACAAAACACAATTTCTCCTTCATAATTGCTAATGCTATAGCTAGATGTAGTGGCTCAGTCTAGAGAGAGCAGATTTAAAACTCTGAAATCAGGTTTCCCTGAAACACGCTGGAAAACATCTGGCTTTTCAACAGCCAAGTTACTGCACAAGAGAGAGCAACTATGATAGTGTAAACATTTACAAATGTTTAACACACAAAAGGTTGCTATCAGCTAGATATTTATTACAGGAATCAAAGAATAAGGGAAGTGGGGAAGAAGCCATCTGCCTGGTTTTCAGCTTATTTGCTCCCTGGAGCAACAATTAGAAAGTTTCCAGTTAGGAGGCAAATTAGTGTGGCACCCTCAGACACTGATTTCCTGTCCCCTGCAGCATTCTCTGTCCCTGAGACATAACATAATCTCCTTTACAGTGTGCCATGCCACATATCCCTGTTCCCAGCAAAGTGATTTAGTGCCTTCCCCAGCCCCACCCTACCAGAAAGGTAATTGAAGGAAAAAAAAAGAAAGAAGACCCAAACTACAACCTTTAATTAAAAATAGAAATTTGGAAGTATTTTACAAAATATCACAGAGTGTACTCCTCCTGAGGCAAGGTTCTTACTCAGTGACATCCCTAAAGGATTTTGCTTCAGCAGGAGCAAGGCGGCACACACAGAGCTGCCTGCTCATGAACTCCCATCCACAGAGGCTCCAAAGCAAGAAGATTCCTCCAACATTTGTCAAGGCAAAGGCCTTGTTAATGCCAATTCTTTTTGTTCACTCAGCTGTCAGATATCTCTTCATCAAATGTAAATAGTGTGGTTCTCTTCATGTTTTCCCCCCTTTTCCTTGCCTTCACTGATATCTTTGTTACTTTTAAAACGCTTGACACAGCTCACCAGTGTAACATCAGTGCACAATTTACATTTTGATAGGACGAGAATTTTGTGTAAAGCCAGAATCTGCTAAGGGGTACAGATACAAAACCAGGCAAATGGCTTTCAGGAGATTATTTATTATTATAATACTGCAGGAAATTTGCTATGGAATCTATAAACACAGCAACACATGAGCTGAGTGCATAATGTACTCTGAAAAATGTTTTGAAACATTCTCCTTGTCTTCCCCTAGGTTGTCTGCCCTAAACAGTATTTTTCCTCAGTGCATTTCCTACACAAGTCTACCAAGCCCCAAGTCTGAATTTCTCATATGAGTTGGTTTCAGCTATTTGGCAGAGTTTCTTTTCATATTCTTTACTGGTCTGCCATTCTTTGGTGGCAATAAAATGGTGACAATCAGCAAATAGATCCTGAGAGTGACAGCAAGAGCACACACAGGGCTCTGCTTCTTTGGGCCTCTCTCTGCTGAAATAATTTGACAACTTGAAAAAAAAACACCCAAAGAATTTGAATGCTGATACCACACAGGTTGGTAAGTTGATGTTTGAAATGAAAGGATTATTACTTTGAAAAGTTCAACGCAATTTTACTTTGGGGTTCAGGATTCTTCCTTTCCCTTTCTCTCAAGGAATTTTCCCCATACATGTTGCTAGTAGACAATAAGCAGGTACTTAAGAGAGATGAAAGAATTGCCACAGCTCAGGGGAGAAAAATATTTAGAAATATTCCTGCAACCATTTAGCATTTATTGTGTGCATAAAATGTAACACCTTTGTGTTTTACATGTTATATTGACACCTCTGTTCTTTCAGAATTAATAAAACCAGTAAAAAATTTATAATTGTTAAAACTGCCAGTTCTCCATACAAAAATAACACTGTGCTATTATTCTTATCTACATAGAATAATAGAAAGAAATAATACAAGAACTTTCTTGGTTTTAGGCAACAGGAAAGAACATGAATTCATATTCAATCCAAAAACTTTCCTCTTTCTATATCACTTTAGTTTAGGGGGTTTTGAACCTCTTTTCATAGAATGATCAGAGAAGGAGCACACTGAAAAGTTAATTCCTCAATGAATTGAGACACAGCCTTGAAAATCAGAATAAAGAAGACTGTCTCCCTGAAAAGCATCTGTACTCTAGCCTACCAAATCCTACACTGATCAAACAGTGCTGATTTCCTGAAAGCAATTTTCTATTGGGCTCATCCATCCCATTTTAACTTGGAAAAAAGGTGAGCAGTGTTACTCAGTGATGGTATACACTGTCCTAACACTTGGAAGCCAAGTTCATGCAGCTGAGTCTTTTCAGTGTTTATTCCAGGATCATGGAATCACCTACACAAGTTCATGCAGCTGAGTCTTTTCAGTGTTTATTCCAGGATCATGGAATCACAGACTGGTGTGGGCTGGAAGGGATCTCAAAAACCATCTCCTCCCACCCCCTGCCACGGGCAGGGGACACCCTCCACTAGACCAGGTTGCTCCAAGCCCTGGCCTTGGACACTTCCAGATGGGGCAGCCACAGCTTCTGTTTACAAGAGCCTCACCACCCTCACAGAGAAGAATTTCTCACTATCTAACCTAATTTCTTCCTCATATCCACCTACTTCTGCCTCCTGGCAGTTGCAGTTTGCCATGATGACACTCACCTGATATAACAATTTCCACAGTCTCCATGTGCCTTATGCATTGAACAGTGCATGGCAATGTTGCCTTGTATATCAGCACAGTTCATGGCAACAGCTCTATTATCATCAGGCTGCAAGGATCCCATGGCTGCTGAGCACCATACCTTCTCAATGCTCCTCGTGGAGCAGCTCCTCTAAGCAGTGACTCTGCTGGATCCTTGCAGCAGCCATCTCACTCCTCTTGCTGCCCTCTGACTCTTTCTCTGGCTCCACCCTTTTATGCTGCTTGAGCTTAATTGGTTACAGGTGTGGTTCTTAATTGGCCCGGCTGCACCGGCGGCACACTCCACACTGGGTTAAGATTCTGTGGCCCCTTCCATTTCCCTACACTCCATACATCCAACCTCAAAGTACATTGCACTTTTATGATGCTTGTGGTCACATCTGCAGACTGGAGCAGTAAGGAAACCCTAACCTGGACTCACCTCACAATTTTCCTCTCCTGGAAAACCTGTGACACACTGTCATTTCACTGACAAAAAAAATATGTCAGCATAATCTCTTCCCTGTACACCCTGCCATCCTTTTCTGCTGGAAGGAGTCAAAAATCTATTCATGAGAAGAATTAAGCATGTCACAGTGAAATAAAGAGTGTTTCCCTACTTCATAGAAATAAATACCCACATGTATCAGCCATTCCCAGTTCTGAAAGCATGAAAGTAAAGGGACTGTTCTAGCCATTACTAGCAAAGAGGTTTTGGAAATATTTTTTGTTGTCTGAAACAGTATAGATATTTTCTTATCATACACATTTGTTCACTGACACAGTGACAAGCACTTGAGGTTAAAAAAAAGTTCCTAATGTATAAACCAGTTGACAGAAAGCCTTATGTAAGCTTGGCTCTATCACTGGGACAAAATTACCTGAACATGAGATAAGTGGTTTGCAATAAATACACTGCACCATTTTTTTGGATTCAGCATAGCTGGTCACTGGCTAAACAAAAATTACTATAATGTAATCATAATAAACACTAATGATCAGTCATCTATGGAGCTTGCTCTCCAAATTAGTACTGCAGATACACTAAAGTGTCAGAATTCCATTGGGCTGAACTCCTGTTTAACTAGCTTCCATCTCAAGGGATTACACCCTTTCAGCTGCAGAAAAGTGCATTTTTAAGATTGTGGGTTTTCATTAAATTCCTCTGACAAGTTACTGGACAAAGGGTTGGTGTATTGTGTTAAAAAGGGTTCTTTTAATTGCATCATTATTCACTGGGGATTCCTCTGGGTGGAATAAATAGGGCTTTTAAAATAAATTCCTGTTCTTCTTTATATTTATGCAACACAGGTCAAGGTTTCTGGTTCTTGGCAAAATACCCAGGCTTGCCATCCGAGCTGCAAAAACAAAACAGTTTGTAAAGTACCAGAGTTCCAAAGCCATTTGATATGGTGATCATATAGCCCATTGTTAGCCACAAATCCCAGTTCAAAATCAACTTCAATGATGATAACAACAACCTGTTCATCCCACTATTTCTTCATTTCCACTAGACTGCTTTTTAACCAGTGCACTGAAGACCCAGCTAGCTGTTGGTTTGCCCAAACCAATCATTTCTCCATTAACTCACAAGTATTAAGATGAAATATTTGCAAGCTGGACAGTTTGCTATGTTTTGATAATTTACTGTGCAGGAAATGCCATGCTGTAAGGCATATGGCTTCTGTTGACTTCTATCTATTATGCTGAAACTTCTCTGTACACTATTATGGAATAATGTGTTTGGCTTTTCAAAATGATGCATTTAATTAGGAGTCCAAGTTTGCACCAGTGTCCCAGAAGGCATATAAAGAGAACTCAAACTGGATTTTCCTAATGTGGTTTTTTATTTCTTATCAGTGTCATAAGCTAACCTTATTCCACTCACAGGAAAACCCTTCCACTCTAATGAAACAAGTTCTTTTGTTACAGCACAACTATTGCAGGATTGCATGTTTTATTGCACAAAGGCTGATGGCAGCAAATACAAACATATCTATTTAACATTCTCCTATCAGCACCATTGCAATTGCATATACAACACATTTATTTTCCTCTCTAGCAAGACAAATGGTATTACATTCTTGTTCTACAGTGAAAGGGATAGAAAGACATGGATACTTTGAGGAATTCAGATGGGAGAAGCAATCATTATTGAGAAAAGCCTGATACTTTTCTTGATTTCAGCTTCAACATGTATGTAATTTGGAGCCAATAATTAATGGTTTGGATTTTTCAGACAGATGTGCTGAGTAAGCTTTAGAAACCAGACGAGGAAGATGGTCCTTGCAGAGTGAATTGTTGATGCAATGCAAGTGCTTTTCCAAGTGACATGGGGGTGCAATCAAAAGCACAGTGGCTTTGAGGTCCCAGGCTCAGTGAGGTGGGGGAAGAGATGAGGAGCACACAGAAAAGAAGAGCCTTCCACCTAGTGGACGCTGATTTTTTAGCAGCTGATTCAGAGCTGTCTGCAGTTTTCGCTGCAAGCTCTGTCTCACAAGCACCACGGACAGAGCCCCCTGTGCCCCTCCGTGCAGAAGGACAGACTGGGATGCTGCACTGAGACACTCCAGCCCCAAACCACCTTCCCACCTCCCCTGCCATGCTCAAAACTCCTGTTAAAAAATGCTATTCCACTGCTGAGGGAAATGTATTTGTTATGTACCTCCTCAAACAGGTAGGAGCCATAGGCAAAGCAAATGTTGGGGCTTAGAGCAGAGCTGGGTGTTGGAGGCAATGCTCTGGAAATAAGTCAGCAAGTGCTCACTGATGTCTGCAGGTGGGGAACAGGGATGGCAGGAATATAGGGATAGAGATTCTGTGACTGAAAACCATCTTCTATAACCAAAGAGCTCATGGGGAAGAAGGAGCTTTCGGGGCAGCAAAATAATTGCAGTTACAGAGCCTGGCAGAGGGGTGGTGGGAGTATGGGGTTGGTACATCCTATTCATAGAAAGGATTGAGAAATCAGTGGAAAATAACAGGGAGTCAGAGAAGATAAAATAATGTCTAAAATAACTGAACACTGGAAATGATGAGTTTATGTTTTTTCATGAACTTTTGCATTTTACATGCACATTTTCCCTCTAAGCCTTTGCAAGCAGTCCCAGATATCTGCCAAGACAGAAGAAAATGAAACCAACCCCATTTTCCCACCTCAGCCATGTGAGAGAGATTTTTTTTTGCCCCTCCTGATTTTACTCCAGGCTTTCCTGAATGACTTCCTTTTCTCATTCATCATGTGTGCCCTGCTGCATTCCTCTTGTTCACTCGTGCATCTCATTGCACTGCACACCTTGCACCACACAGAGCTTGCCAAAGTGATGATGCATATTTCAAGGGTGACAAAATAAGTCATCCATTTAAATAACACACAAAAGCTTGTGCTGAATATTCCCAAACACATCAGTGCTTGGCTGAGAATCATTCTTCTCCACAGTCTCTTTGTAAGGATGTACCAAGTGAAAATTATTCCAAATAGACTGTAAATGCAAACAGAGTTGTGTTTGAAAACCAGCAAAGTCAAGGCAGATGGATAACATATACTTTAGAGCTCCTGTAGTTATAAGACCCTGTGGATCAATTTTTGGAATCCCTGGTTCCATTATAAATTCCACAAACAGCATTCTGCTCCTGAATGTTAACACGCTGAAAGGAGCAAGGAATCAGTTTACACAAGTCCCTGTGGAGAGGGCAGTGATATTACAAGCATCTGTTTCACTTTCAGCAGCTTTATGCTGCCTTTTCTTTTAGGGGTTATTGCTGTGAGCAACCACTGCACATGAAAAAGCCAAAAGCCATTGGAAATAAAGCTGGAAGAATTAAAAGAAAGGTGCATAGTGCTTAGAAATTCTTTGAAAATCTCTGTACTTATGCAGAAACTTCCTTCAGAAAGGCCCATAACTGTAAGGGAAATTCTACATATTCTGTAGATGGTGTTACTCAATCTCTGGGCTATAGCCTTTTATTTCTTTATAAGCATTGGAGGAACTCAAGCATTCAGCATTTCTGCATTTCTCTGCTGGGATCTTCACAAATGTAGAAGAGGAGGAAAACAGGAGCCCAAGAAAGCACAATCCAAGAAACATGCAGAAATAAAGCAGCATGGCAGGGGCAGCAATGAGTCAGGTTCTCTCACTAGAGGGTCTTGCAGAGAGCACAGGTCAAGTACTATTTTCTAGCTCATCCTACCAAAAATCTCCAATTCAATACAGTTATGATCAAGTAACTTACAAAAAGCTTTTTGGCTTAAAGGAAGGCTCATCTGTGTGTCAATAATATTCCTTATCCTGTATGTATGCCTGCATATTTCTATATGACAGCAAGTTATTTTTCTAAGGTATATTATATGCACATTTCTGCTTGGGAAAATCATTATATCTGAGATTGAAAATCCCCACTTCTAGAAATAGTGCTGCAGCATCTCCTGCCCAGGAGCTTTATCAAAAGGAGAGCACTGATACATTGGCTATCTTGTTATCTCAAAGTGAAGAGCCAGTGCTGCTGGTGCTTTCACCCAGCAGCTGAAGCCTTCAGAGAAGTGACTGGCAATTCCCTACTTGAAAACTTAGGTCAAAATCAGTGCTGCTTCCAGCTTTCGAGGAATTGCTGCTACCCCTGTAAATTACCATCAGCCACCTTGAGAAAAGCACTGAAACCTGGAGAACAGACCTAAAGCCTATTCAAGTAACTCATCATCAATTCTATTTAGACAGAGCCCCCTGTACTGAGTTCACCCATCTTTCTAATAATTTAAGTGACTATGAACAGAAAAGGCTTTGTAATTATTTAAACCTGAAGTGTATCAATTCTTCATAGGTCCTTGTGAAATACTGGGTTTGTCCCATTCATTTGTGCTAACATTTTGTCTCTTATTAATGGTTCAAAAAGACCAGGCTGTCTCTGAATATCTTTTTCCTTGCTTAAGATGAAATGTGACTTGCTGAGGACTCCATAGCTTGTGGGAGAGGGCTGGGATTGTTTCAATGCACAAAATTTTGCTACAGCATTTTGAGACAGATTGTTTTTTTTGTCTTCAATAAAAATGCTTCTGTGCAGGATCCACTCAGTGAATGCAAAGTGAGCTGCTAGCAACCAATACCACACAGAGAGCACCTCTGTGGCTGGAAATGTCACACAAAAATCCAAGATACAAATTTAGAAACACCACACAATTCTGTCCATGTTCTATGTCAAAGCAGCAATCTGGAAACCCAGAGCCTGACACATATTAAGGGTCTGTACTCTGTTTTTTTGGGTTTTTTTTTTCATGTGTGTGGGTGAACTGTAATCACATCTACTTGCTTTGAGAAGAGCAAAACATAATCTGCTGCTCTCAGCACTGAAGCTCATTGAATTTCCTCTCATGCACATGCATTCACATACCCCAGCCTGACAAGGCAGAATTTGCACTGTGTTAAACAAAAAGACAAGGGCACTTGAACTGATCTCAGTGTTTAAATATGCCATAACATTTTGATGTCTGTAAACCTTGTAAAACAAAGCTGAAAAAAAAATTAAGAGCACTGAATTCAGCTACATGCACTGGGCCAAAAAAGGCTCAGCTGGTATTACCTGAATGTAAGGCCACTGGTGCTGTGGCTGTGGAGGAAAACAATATGTGGGAGTGGGAAGGAAGCATCATTTAGTTGTAAGACAAGAACATATAGGAAACTCTCTCAAGAGGTAAGAAACCATTTAAATTAAATTAATAATACCTGTCTAATTCATAAATGTGTGACCCCGGGTCCTTCTGCCTTAATTTTCTTCACATTTTTTTGCTGTTGCATTTTTAGCTTTCCATGTCTGTAGTCAGGTGCCAATACTGCAGGGAAATATATTGCAAAGTTTATATTTATCTTTGTGCTTACCACAAACTCAGCACAGATATTTTACCACATCTCTTTCAGTTTATGGGGTTTACCCATTTCCTTTCATGAGACAGAGAGATTACTAAGGGCACAAATTGCCCAACAAAATTCTGAACACAGTTGGACACAATGGTAAATGAATTTATTGTTTCCATAAGCAAAAGTCACTTGCCTCACCTCTAGAAGTCAAGTCAGCTGCAGCATCCAACAGCTTTGACTAATGGGCTATGTAAGGAAAGAGTACAACATCAGGATAATTAAAACAGATTTAATACAACCTCTTTTGCATCAATCCAGTTGTAGAAGACTGTAAATTGTACCAGAAGGATGACAACCAACAGCTACTGGAGCCCCATCAGTAGGAGGGCCAAAGGAAATACAGCTCCCTTGTACCATGTTAGACCAGTTATAATTTGGGTAATTGCTGCTCTGCTCTTCTTCTCTGGATAGGAATTTTATTTGCTCCTTCCTCCTGGTTCACACCAAGAAAAAAACCCCAACACAAATCCTCAAAGTGCTGAGCTGTCAGCAAGTTCCTTGAGGTTGTTACATGACATACACTGTAATACTGACAGAAAATAACTTCCCTTTTCCTGTCATTGTCAAAAGGCACTAAAACACTTTTACCATGTGTTCTCTCAGTCCAAAAAAGCCTGTACAGAAGAAATGGCCTCACAGAAGGATAACCCCAACACACAGTACTTTGCAGCCAAAGATTGAAAGGGCTGGAGGAAGGGCTGTGCAGCTCATCACAGGAGATGATCCAAAAGGGAATCAAGCATTCATATCTCCCCCTGTGTGCAGTCAGTCTACAACACTGTCTCTTCTGGACAGTGCTGTATTATCTCCAGACACTTATCTTTATTTTGCACAGGGAAATTGGCACGGACAAGCACCAGGGCACTCAGGTGCTAGGCACAAGGCATCATCATCATCATCCAAGTTAGAAACACCATGGCATTGCTCTGCAGCTGAAATCAGGGAGTCAGCACAGAGCTGTGGCAGTGAGCAACAGCCCAGCCATGGGAAGCTCTCTGTCCCCTAAGCATGGTGTGCATGGATGCTTTGCATTGCTCCCCACACAGAGCATGAGGCACAGAAATAATAACATAGAAAATAGAAATTTTCAGTTCTCTTGAAGTTGCTGGACAGAAATTAAAGACTACATGGCAAAAAAAAAGATAAAAGGATGCAAAGGTATGAACACAGGATGATCAACATGGCTGGAACCAGTGGAGAAACTGATAAAAAGGACCATGGTGTTTTTTGCAAGTCTTGTAACACAGAAGCAACAGCACATGGCCAAAGAAAACGTTCAAGGAGAGGTCATCTTTAATACTGAAGCATTTAGTGAATACAACCACCAGAGACCCCTGTTTATGACTCTTCAGGACCATAAAAGGACTTCCAGTTGGAGGCAGATGCATGCAAATTAGTTCTAGAAAGGTGATGTTTGCATATTAGATAAGAAGCACATTTAATGAATATGTGTGATTATGGTGGATAAATACCTTGTTGTAAAGTCTCACCACACACATGGAGTAAGGAGATACTTTCTGTGTGTCCTGCACAGATAAAGAATGCCTGCTTTCTAATGCTTCAAATTGTTTTAGGAAGCTGATTCTGACCAATTTAGATACCACATTCAAATGGAGAAAATGTTAAATGCTCTCTGTTCTGAGCATCAGGTGATGTTTCCAGCACCTAGGCTTCTAGTGAAACCCTAAGAATTTTGATAGTAAGGGGGGGTGGAGGAAATACCAGCACTAAAATGTTAAAAAGGAAGTGAAGGGTTACAGAAGCCATCAGGCTAGAGGACACTACACATGTAATACTGACTGATTCATCTATGAGGGCACACAGAAAGCAGTCTGAAGTTCTGTCWCTTCCATCCTTTAGATGAAAGGCTGCATTCAAACCACTGAAGACATCCCASCCACTTAGAAGCATGGAATCATTCAGGTGGGAAAAGACCTCCAAGGTAATTGAATCCAACATTTGACCAAACACCACTTTTTCAACTAGCCCAGAGCACAGAGGGCCMTGTTGAGTTGTTTCTTGAACACCYCCAGAGTCAGKGAGTCCACCACTGCCCTGGGCAGCCCCATCCCAATGCCTGACCTTCCCTCTTCCTCTTTCAGTCAAGGGGGAACTAAGTCCATCTGACTGTTSTGGCCAGCTGTTCTCTCCAATTAAATTATTTTGCTTGTTTACTTTATTTCTCGATATTACAAAATTGAGACTGTGAACAGCTACTATTTTTAAAATTTTATGTCTCCTTGTTTACTTAATGTTATCTTGCCAGTTTCACTTTTTATGCCATGTAAGACAGMTTTAATGCAAAGTTTGCAGTTAAGTTCATCCCTTGTCTATCCCTGTCACCACTRTTGCTCATTTCCAACAAGGTCTGAGACAAGATATGACTGGGTCCTAAGTGTAGGACACCAGCAATCTTCTCCCATTCCCAGGACAATGGAGGACCTGTGATTTCGAGATTGTCTTTCTAAGGACTTCCTTCAATGGGCAGACACAGAGCCAATATTTCACTCAGCTGTTTGTGTCACTTAGCAGTGTAAAGGAAACCGGCACCCCAGGCTGAATCCACAGGGATGTTCCTTGGTGTGGTGCATCATGGAGAGAGCTGCCTTTGGCCCCTTTCTCCTCAGAGCCCTCGGTGGAATAGAAAACAAGAAAGCCTGCAGAAGGAAAGGTGAATAGGGGAGTCTCACTTCAGGGGTGGTCTCTGAAAGCAAAAAACCACTGGAACTTAGATTGAGTTTGAGATAACACCATCTTCTTCAACCAGAGTTGGTTCTTTGAGAGTTCCCACTCTGCTTTYAGCAGCAAGTGCAGACTCCAGATGGCTTCACACAGTTTTACTTACAGGCATGTTCAGTGTGTAGAAAAGAAACAGCATTTCAGCCAAAGTTCCAAGAATCAGATKCTCTGATTTCTTGTGAGAGACAAGAGGAGGCTCTTACTATGAATATTTATCCTGTGTGTTTCMTAACAACATTTYAGAAGTRGATGTCAACCAAGTGCAAGCCCCAGTACAAGGAGAGCACGGGACCAGCAGTTCCCTTGCAGGATAAAGCCTTCCTGCACTTGYAGAGCASCCTTGTATATCTGTGTATGTATATYCACATACATATTTTCAAAGAAGATTCTTCTCTTAATGCTTTTGRGCAGGAGCACCTGCATTTAATGAAGAAAAGCCATCATTGTCCCATGACATCCCTTGAATGACACAACGAGCACCATTAATGGTGAGCAAACAGTTTTTACARGAGACAATGGTATCTTTTCAATACATTTACTTCCAAGAGGATACCATCTTTGTCTTCGAATCCTGAGCAATGGCATTTCCCATGGCTCTGTTTCCCCATGCATTTGGAAGAGATGGCTTTTCCCCTGTGTTTACCACACTGTTGAGCTGTATCAGTTGGTTGGTGACCAAGACACATTGGCGTTGTTCAGAGCCACCAGCAGGGTCGTGGCTGCCTTCTGCAACTCTTCCTCCTTCACTGCCTTCCCAACAGACATCAACAACTTCATTGTCTGCAGTGAGGTCTGCACCTGGCTGTCCAGTATCCTCAGGAGGAGATCCTCGATGTCACTGTTGGGCAGGGGTCCTTGCTGCTGCTGGCCACTGGCTGTCACCTCTGCGGCTTCTGGGCCGAAGGAATCTGGTTCTGTGCTCACAGGGATGGAGGTGGGCATCACAGGGGCCTCTGTGGCAGGGCTGGAGTGAGGTGTGGGGGGCATGGGGGGAGCTGGCAGGGGGCCAAAGCTGCTGGATGGCATGGCATCACCGCTCACGATGGGGCTGGCACCTGCTTGCATGCTCTGTTTCTCTGGGCGTCCTGGGCACACGATCCTCTGTGGGGGAGAAAACATTCCTCTGGAGAGCCTTAGGAGCAGGCACCCATGCACAGCCCTTCTCTGTGGGTTTAGCTCTCACTGCACAATCTCATCTTTCCCATCTCCTACTAAAATCAGCCCAGGAAAGCAAAATAAACCTTCACATCCTTTCCTTGTCTAGCCTCCCCATAAACCTCTTGGGATTCATGGCTCTCTTTGCTCTCTTCTTCTGGCCTACATGAATCCCCCTTTCTTCTGGAGAAACCTAGATTGTCTCAACTTGATTGGGAATGAGAGCTGGGGAAGAGGGCTGAGGTGGTCCTCAAAGGTTCATTTTCTTGAAGAATGCCTTCTGCAAAGTCTCCTTTTTGGCAAGTGGCTGCAGGTGCCATCTGTGCTAGCTAATCAGCTTGGTGTGAGTGCCCCTGGATGATGGGCTGCCCATGGTTCTCTTCTATCTTCCCTGTCTTTTAGCTTTCTGTCTTCCTACTTACTCATATTCAGGGCTCTCTCTTTTGCCTATAAATTGCCCAGAGCACACCACAGTGTTCAGGAAATAGCTAAATAACTCACCTTAAGGAAATACTGTTTCATAATACAGCGATAAAGAGAAAAGGTGCAGAAGTTGAGGAAGAAAGGATTTTCTGGCAGTTCGGAGCATACAGGCCCTAGAAAGAGGCAAATAAAGACACAGACCCAGTGACAGACTCCAGTGCTGTCATCCCCCTTTGCAACAACCTCCCTGTGGAGTGACATCCCTCCATGAAACACCCCCTGTGTCATGTGGGGACCTTTTGAGGAACTCCACTGCTTCTTGGTCATCTTCATGACCCAAGGGGTGAGAGGAGGCTGGTCCTAGGGATTGGTCCTAGGGATTGGTCCTAGGGATTGGTCCCAGGGAATCCATTGGATTCCTGTGGATCCAATGAAATGTGAGAGAGGCTGCCCATGAGCACATGCCTTCTCCTCACTGCAGGATTGCTACCCCCCTCCCCACACCCTTCTCCTCCCCAGATCCTGAGTGTTTCCTCTCCCAGTGACCAGGGCCATGCAGGACTCCTGTCTGGCTGCCTGTCCTTGGGAATCATGGTTGGCTTTACCTGAAGGGATGGCTCCGTGGTTTTCATACTCATCCAGCCTCTGGACRAGTGAGTTCTTGCAGCCGTACAGCTCGCGGAGCTGGCAGGCGGTTCTGGCTTGGATGGTGATCCTCAGGAACTTGAAGAACTGGTGGTATTCCTGGTCAGAGAGGGGTGTTCCTGGCTCCTGTGCCTTTGTGCCCCGAGGGCCACCTATGCAGCCCCAGCCCAAGAGCACTGGTGGAAAATAGAGTGCAGGGAGTCAGAGGGAGAAGGAAATGCTAACCACGGCATGTTTGGAACAGCTGGAGGACTGAATCCACATCTCTGTTGCCTTTTCTGGGTGCAGGATCCAGCACATGGAAAATGCATTTACAAGCTAGACATGGAAGGTCCAAACCTGAAAATTTGTTTCACCCACGTTGAAAGGAGTGACAGTACGTGGCTGAGGGACCTTCACCAAAGCTCTGGAGATKCAAATCTTGAACTGGGAGAAATGTCTTGGAAGTCATGGTTGAAACTGAGACTATTTCTCTGTTGTTGGGGCTGGAGCAAGTAGACTGTTTCCTTCCAAGATTTTTAGCCTCTGCAARCTCTCTTCCTCTGTTTAAATAGGTCTTTAACCAAGGTCCTCTCTCAGACCTCTTTCTCCTGCTTCCCCTGTTGCTTTACTGGGCCAACTCCTCCCTCTTAGCTTTGTGGGTTAACTCCAGACCTGTGCCTTGGTGCTARTGTCTGGTTTAATGCACCCAGCTGTCCCTGTCACGGCATCTCCAGTCTCCACCTCTGCTCCAGCCTGTGCCCACTGCATCCAGATCTACYCCTGTCTGGCTCTTAGGTCACTCTGTGGCCCTCCTTGATGAATAAAATACCAACTCCAGGGGTGAAAATTGACAAAATGATAAGCCCTGGGATCTTTGCACCTGAGGCATTGGAGGATGCTTCATCCCTTCCTTTTGAGGAGTAACGGGGAGAGTGCAGAGCAGCTGGGTTGGCTGCCCTTCCTCACAGCTGGGTTTGGAGGAGGGACCTGCCCTACTCACCAGACAAAGCCAGATAAGCCCACAAGGCCGTCATGGCACTGGGAGCAGTGCCTGTGACAGTTGGGGCCCACTTGCCCTGCTGGAGCTGTCACCTGTGCTGCTCTGCCACTGATGTCACAGACACCTGCGCTCCGAACACTCCATCCTAAACTGCTCCTGCTGCCCCCTCCCCTGGCACTGTTTGTGCATGGACAGGTGTGTGTGACTCTTGCCTTCTGCTCACTGCCAGCCCTGTAAAATCCATCTGGAAAGAGGCAGTCAAACGGCCATTTTTCTGGAGCACAGGGCAGGAAATTCTGCCTTTGGGCTGCTGCTGTTGATAATGTGTGAGCAGATCAAATCTTGTCTCTTGCCCAGATCTGTGAGTGCTTGGCTGATCCATTAAGACAGGATCCACAAAGCACTAAACAGGGCTCCAGACCATGGCAGAAAACACTAGGAAGAAAGGWGATGGAGAGAAAAAGGTTTGAGGAATCAACAGTTTTCTTACACAAAACTCATCAGGAGGCATTTTTGGCCTGGAAGTGCAGCAGGACAAACATCCACAGCTGTGAGAAAGCAGTGAGCTGTCAGGCAGCTCTCTGGACATCTGGTTAACCCGTGTGTGCTACCTGAGCTGGCCCTGGTTATTGGACCTGAACAGGGGTGTCACAGGGTGCATGGCAGGACAGACAGTGACCCTGACTCATRTTTCTGGGCATCATTTTCTAGTAACCTACACCATTTCCCTATGGTCTAGGTTACTTTCAGCTCCTAAATACTYATCCTCCTGTAATCTCACCCTACAGCACTGCTGCCATGACAGGTATTTATTGTGTCTGTTTTCCTTCCTCTGRTCAGGACCTGCAGTCCCCAGCTTGGCTTTAACCTTTTGGATAAATGAAGAGAAGCAGGTTTGTGACCAGAAGCAGCCCAGCACTGAGCCAGTAGAGAGACTGCTCACAAGGTGAGAAATTGCATGGAGCATGTCTGGGARGGGAAGAGCTGAATGCTGAAAATTTGGGGTGTACCATGCTGCACACTCCACACTCACCCTGCCCCTTCTGCTCCCTCAGTAAATAGTTTCTGCTTCCAGGAAGATCTGTAGGCAGAACATGGCAAAGTCCTGTGGTATCTAATACCCTTTCAAAAAGACCCTGTCCAAAATGAAATCAATCTTGTGTATTTTTCAGCAAAGAATATASTCATAATGGTAAAAGACATAAACCAAAGTATGGCTTTTTCTTCTTTTTGTGCTGACGATATTTGAGAATATTTGAGTCAGTTTGCTGCTTTGAGGTGCTTTGCTTGTACTGCAAATGTTTTTCAGCCCTGAGTGTTGTAAACAAAACTTTGGGGATTGGTATAACCAGTGTAGTGGTGTCTTCCAAAATCTGCAGATCATCTGAAACAAGGGGGTTTGGTCTGCTGCATCACACCCTGTTCCATGTGACAGGATGATGATGTTCAGTCTGTAAGCAGTGCTGTCCATTGTACCTCACACTCTAGCATGAATTTCCAATGTGTGTTTCCAAATGAGTATAACCTATGAAAAACCAGGAGCCTCCAAATGGTTCAGTCTAAAGGTGAATAAACCAGTTTGTAATTTCACTCAGTTTATCTGTTCTGTAGATGAAATCTAGATACAATTTGCTGCAGAGCTTTCTTTTTATGGAAAAGGGCTATGACTGGAAGCAAGAAAGGAAATAAATAGTCTGAACTTAAATCTGTTTGTCTTTTCTTTCTATTTTCCAAATCTTACATGGGACAAGGAATTCCTGCCTCATGATAGCTAGGTAACACAAAACCAATGGCTGTTCCCAGAAAACCTGGATGCAGAAGTGCTTCCAGTWGAAGGGAAGTCTATAGCTTCTCCCAGATTTGCTGTTGCTGATTTGAAACTCCTTCCAACGTGGGACATCAACAAAACATGGACAAAAATATGGCCTTATATTATTTAACCCAAAAAGAAAGGATTTGCCCCAGATGGCCTAGTCTGAACTAGTACACGATAAGTTCTCACTGCTGGTCCAGAGACTGATTGCAGTAGTCTTGTTCTTTTTATGCTGCTCTTCTTYAGGTGGCTGTTGTTTCCAGAGTATGGACATATACAGTTCAAATACAGGACTGAGTATTATATAAACCCTTTTTATATGGCAGTGTTTTAATACTGTGCGTTTCCATCGGTGAAAAACGCCAATCACTTGTTTTTAAATTTTTAAAAGTTTAATAATAATAAAATGGTTATAAGAATAGCAATATAATTAGAGTAATAATAATTTGGACAATTTGGATTAGGATAGTATGAAACAATAAAAACAAAGAGTTACCGATGTCCAGGTACCTCTTTCTGGACAAAATAAGCTCAAAAAAGCACACACATTAACAGAGGATTAACCCTTAAAAGCAATAGCCTGTTAATATTCATACATCTCATACCTGATGCATAAATTCCATTCAAACACAGGATTCTGTCTGGTCAGTGTCAGCTTCTTCCTCTGAATCCTGACGGTGTCTTCAGGGCTGAGTGAGGCGGGAAGAAGTTCATTTCTTCTGATAAGGAGCAATAAATTCTTTTTCTCTTAAAGATTTAGGTGTCCTGTGGCTGCTATCTCGCTGCGAGTCCTTTCTTTTAAAAAAAGTATCTTACACAGCATAGTTTTTATTTTAACATTCTGTTATAACCTAAAACTATATTTAACACACTTCTTAAGAAAATTACTACAGCATAACTGTCTAACACATATAATATTCTATAATATTCATTTTAATATTTGCGATAAGCCAATCAGAAAATACGCAATTTTCATACATCCTAAATAAAACCTTTTTTTTTTTTTTTTTTTTTTTTTTTCCCCCTCTGAAGTGTATATTTCCGTCTGTGYGTGATGGGAGGGGATGGGGAAGGGGGCGACAGTTCGGGAAGGGAGCTCTGTGCATGGAGAGCAGCGCGGGGCGGCTCTTCCGCCGCGTCACGGGAAGGGGCGGCCGCGGCCGCGGCGCCCGGTTCGAAGCGGGGCGGGATGGAGAGCGGGGCSGCGGCAGCGGGCCCTGTGCCGGGCCGGTTCCCGTTCCCCTACACTCCGTACCGCATCCAGGAGCAGTTCATGGAGGCGCTGTACGGCGCGCTGGAGGCCGGCCGGGTCGGCATCTTCGAGAGCCCCACGGGCACGGTGAGACGGCGGGGCCGAGCCGCGGCTGCCAGCGGCCSGGCGGGGCCGCGGCKGTGGCGGCAGCAGCGCTGCTCACCGTGCCGGCTCTCCGTGACAGGGAAAATCGCTGAGCCTCATCTGCGGGGCTCTGTCCTGGCTCCGGGACTGGGAGGAGAAGCGGCGGCAGGAGGAGGAGCGGCTGCTGGCGCTCGGGGCCGGCGGGCAGGACGCGCTGAGCCCGCAGCAGGCGCGGCCGGGCAGCGCGGACACGGCCGGGCAGCCGGACTGGGTCACGGCCTTCGTGCAGAGGAAGGAGGAGCGGGACATGGTGGACAGGCTGAAGGTGGGGAAGCGCTCGTGTGTAGCGGATGGATGAAATAACGAGGGAAGAATCGGGAGGGCTGATATCACAGAGTCACRGCATGGCTGGGGCTGGAAGGGTCACCTAGAACATCCTCTCTGCTCGAGCAGAGGCCCTGGAGCGCGGTACCCATGTCCAGGAGCCTTTCTAGCATCTCCCRGGAAGGGAACTCCGGCACCTCTCTGGGCAAACTGTTCCTGTATCCTGGATGGTGARTGGAGAACACGTCAGGCAAATTTGGTGGTGGTGGTGTGTCTTTGCCTGCAGGTTGCCCCAGACAGGAAACTGTATTGCTTTGAGCAGAGTTAACACTCAGTAGGCGATCATTCCCGGACCCTGTCCCGGCAATTTTGTTTCCCTTAGTCTTTTTTCTATGCCCAGAGCATAAGTAATGATACCAAAGGTTGAGGACTAAATCCACTTAATCCTGCCTACGCTCTCCCATTTTTGTAGGAAGAGCAGATCAGAAGGAAAAAGCGGGAAGATCRTCTTGAGAAGATTCGGCAAAACGTGCAGTTAAAATATGCAGCAAAGAGGAAGGTGAGTTACTCCACAGGGATCAAAACTTTCTGGTTTGGTTACCTTCAGTGTTGTTTRTATTTGCTTATGTGTGACTTCACACTGATTTTCCCAACCCACCTGTTTGAGGAGCTCTTTGTATGAGGTTTCTGAAATTGGTCATCCAAAATTGTTAGTTAATTTTCCTTTTAAAAGTACAGATGTGAAAAACAATTTGTGCATCGATAATTTCCTATGACAGTTTTTGTGTGTGGGCAGAAATGATGTGTGTTCTGATTGCCTTCTGGCTTTCTGCTTTTCTTTTAAMAGCTTTAATACTCAGAGGCTTTTTTTGGAAAGATCTCTGTTTTATGAACATATGTGAACAGTCTGTATTTCTGGAATAAAAATGGTATTAAAGTTCACAGATACATATTTCCTGTCATATAGGTKCATGAACTGGCCTCAGTGCTCTTGATGGTTTTTGATTATATGAGKTATACTTCCCAGAAATACTCAGTTCAGGTCCCCAAATAGATTTATTAGGCTGCCATGCTATTAATTTCTAGTGTGCTCTATCTCAAATATTGTGTAATGTTTTAGTCAACTCCTGTCAAAAGGATATGACAGAAATAGTAAAGAATGGCAAATAAAAAACAAATGGACTTGTCTCTTAAAAGAGAATGAAGAGCATGTGAAATGAGAAGCATGATGAAAAGCAAGAAAGCAACTGAGAGAAATAGGGAGATTTAGAAAAGTGACTGATTCATCTTTTCTGTAGTGCTTACTWACTACAWTTTCTGTTATAATTCCATGGTAATAAAATGCTCATTGACATTGGAAGATACTGTTTCCATCTCACTGTTTTGAGATGGAAACAAATGAACTTTTCTTTTTTGTGACACAGAAGTTAATCAGAAAACTGTTCAACTGTTCAACTGAATTTTTCTAGAGAGGTAGACTTGTGTTAGAGTAACAGTCATACAACTGGAGAAAAAACAGCAAGAGAAATCTTGTTCTAAACCAGAWGCTGAGCTGATTCTAGCTTTGAGTTAAATGTGCACAGAGTGTTTGATTATGTCCTTACATGTTTGCTTGTTCAGGTTAATTTACACACTATTTTCTCTCAGGCAGACATCTTTTATGGGCCACTTTAAGCAGCTAATACTGGATTACATAAACATTTCATTGCGGGTCTGTTAGTTCAGCAGGCCTTTTGCAGAGAAGGTCCTTCATGTTTCCCCTTCATAACCATCTGTGTGAGCAAGCCTTTGGATGTTGGTGACAGCTGCCTTCTGTAGGGCTGAACAGCTTCAGCCTTCTGTGAGGGGCTGTGCTGTCTTCTGACCTGTTTGTGCCAAAAAGCAACCCCTGTGCCACTCTCTTTTTATATGGGAAATGCTGTGCCTTTGTGTTCCTTCCAGAGATGCGAGGAGGATGAGGCAAAGCGCCTTCTTCAGCTCAGCAAGGAGGCTCTTTCACAGGGAGCTGGAGAGGATGCTCTAGACCAGCTGGATCACAATGAGGAGGAGCTGATTCTTGCTGAATATGAGAGTGAKGATGAAAAGAAAGTGGTGTCTGGGTAAGGATGGGGACTGAGGGGATTCCRTGCTAAGGAAACATTTTCCATGTAATTTTTGTCTTGCCCGGACGAAAGAAGTTGTGCAGATTTTATTAAAAAGTGTTTCTCACCTTTTCAAACAGTGTAAGGTGGTGGTTGTTCTGGGGTTTTATTTAATTGGTTGTTTGGGGGGGATTTTCRTTTGGTTTGTTTTGGTTTTTTTAAAYTTTTSTTAGACCAATCTGAGTGACTTGAAGTGCTTTTTGAGAAAGTGCATCTTAAAATGTGCAAGAGTGTCCTGCCTTTATCCATGCCCAGCTTCCCAAAGAGTGCCTCTGGATGCTGAGTGAATGACTCAAGATCACATTCCCTGCATTAAAAGAGCAGAATGGAACTCAGGACAGCAGACGAAGCTGTCAGTTCTGCAGATTAGCACTGGCATCTTTTGAGACTCTAAAGGCAGAGATGTTCACATTTCTGAAGACAGAGCTTTGGCAKGAAAATCCCATGCACACTTTTCTCTCTCATGCATTTGCTTTATGCAGAAWGCCAGAAGCCATGCTTCAGCACAAAAAATCAAACACATTTAAATTACAAATTTACTAATCGTGTCTAGACATATCCTTCTGCCTTAAAAATTGAAGAACACTTAACTACTTTTTTTATATGTAAGTTGTTTATCAAACATTGAACTGCTGGTGCCTTTGAGGAGCTCAATGGCAGCTGAATGCTTTCCTGAAGCCCTTCTTTGTGCAATGTCTGGAGGGTGGTAAATTGCTTCTAATGGGAAAGGTTTACAAAAATAAATAAATAAGGTCACCAAAGAATAGTACAGCACTGATTAGCTTATGCCTGAGGCTTAAGCTCAAAGCCTCAATTAAAAGAAAAAGAAATTCTTGGACTTGGAAAAAAGGCACAGCCCAGGAGAGATTTTTCCTTTAAAGAGAAAGGCTTGACTTGATATGCACATTTACACAGTTCTTAAAAAGTTAAATTTTCTTTTACCACGTGAGATGAGTTCTGAGGCTCTTTTTGAGATGACTTAATCATCTCTCTTGAGCCCTCCTGTGGTGGAGYATCATTTGATTCTTACTGTCAGTGGTCTGCTGRAAGGAAAYTCTTTGAGCTTTCTSTTTTCTTAGGCTGGAAGAAGAWGATGATGATGATTTGGAAGAGGAGCATGTGACTAAGGTGAGAGGAGAAATGAAATAGTGTCACTTCATAGAATAGTGTTGGAGTGAGCAGAATGATGGCTTCCTTGCACCTTTCCAACAGTCAGGCAGTACAGAAGGATTTAGTGCTAGCTTCCAAGACCTGCCAGGTTTGTTGATAAAGACAGCTAGTTCTGCTGTCTCATCTCCTTCTGGACTACACTGCCTGCCTAAGCAGCTTGCTGTGCTAGCACTGCTTCATTTTTGCTGTGGCTTGCTGTAAAAGTACACAGCAATAAATAGATTTTATTACTCTCCTATGGTGAGTCCCTGTTTTATAGAGACCTTGGAAAATAAATGGCAACAAAAGCAAATGCAGAGGAGAAAACAAAGATGGGGCTTTTGGCCTCAGCAGTTTTAAGGTGACACTCAACATGTGCCTTGTGCTTTTGAAGGCTTGAGCAAGGTGAACCTTGCTGAAGTGCTTGGCTGCTTCCTTGTAAGACTGGTCATAGGTAGGGAATGGCTTCCATATTCTTCTTGCCTTCCCTTTGTTGTTCCTCACTGCAGATCTACTACTGCAGCCGCACTCACTCCCAGCTGTCGCAGTTCGTGCGGGAGGTGCAGAAAAGTCCCTTTGGCAAAGACACACGTCTGGTCTCCTTGGGATCCAGGCAGGTACGTGCTGCTCTTCTCAGGGACCCAGAACACGCTGCCAGGAGCTGTGTGGATCTGCTGCCACAGAAGTCACCCTGGGACAGGCTGAGTTTCCTGTTGAAAAACTGAGGCAGCCATGGGTTGCAACACAGATCTGTGTGATGTGCATCTTTCTGTGAACTCTGTTTTGGTCGTTTACCCTTTGATGTAAATACAAGAATATGTTTTACCTTTTCTMATAKGGARWATYACWKATGTCTGAGTCACTGMGAAGGTGCTCCTCTTAGTAAACAAKTACTTCTGGCAGCATTTTTCAGAAGCTGTTGTGTAGCAGTGGGCCCTGTTTTTCTCATTTTTTCCTCCTAAGTTTCTGCGAGTTTTGAGCATGTTTGTAGCAGCTAGTATGTACAATGTCTAACTGGTAAACTTTTCATTTTTGGAGTCTGGCCTGAGATTGCTTTAAAGAAAAGCTTTCATTTTACAGCAGGGGGTATACATGGGGGCCCCTCAGCTGTGAATTGACTTCCTCTTCCTCTGTTTGCACGTGTCAGAATCTGTGTGTGAATGAGGAGGTGCGACGCCTGGGCGCTCTCCAGCTCATCAATGACCGCTGCATGGAGATGCAAAAGAACAAACATGGTAAGAATGCTCCTGTCACTGTCATATTTTCTGAAAAATCCCTTTGCCAGGTTTTCTTCTCCTGGGAAGCTGAGAAGCCTCAGAGAAAAAGGAAAACAATAATTATCTGATTCGCTTCTCCTGTGTTTTGCTGCTTGGGAATGTGGTTGGAGATTGTTTATCCAATTGGTGGTTGTTTCATTGGTTTCATGTGAATTGTTTTAACTTAATGACACATCCAGCTGTGTCAAGGCTCTGGAGAGAGTCACAAGTTTTTCAGTAGTATCTTGTTAAGCCATTTGTAAGTATCCTTTATTCTTTAGTATAGTTTAGTATAGCATTCTTTAATATAATATAGTAACATAAAATAATAAATTAGCCTTCTAAGAACATAGAGTCAGATTCATCTTTACTCCCCACAACAAGGGACCCCCAAAAATACCACATGCTCCCACCCCGGGGCAGCAATTCCTAATAAAGGTGTCATGCAAGTGGAGACAGTGGGCACTGCCAGTCAGTTCTAGCAAGAGTGGTAGAAGCTTGAAAATGACAAGTTGGAGGAACAGAAAACCTTGGTGCTTTTCTTGATCTCCAGGCTATGCTGAGATCAGGATAAATTTTCTGTGTCTGAAGCTGGTCAGGACTTCTGCACAGAAAGATATTTGTGTTTGTTAACTCAGTGCTAGAAATGTTGGAAGATGTCACATGCTAAATCTAACTGGCAAGAGTAGTGTCCACTATGGAGGTGGAAATGTTACTGCTGAATAATTTAAAAATAGGTGATAGGTCAGGARTACACAGGACAAAGCTTGTTTTGAAATCCATGAGGTTCTGCAAAGTGGTTATTTTAGGCTGTTGTGTGTGTTGCTCATAGCTTTCTTTTGATTTCTGCTGTTAGAAAAGAAGAGCAATGAGGAGAATGAGGGCAAGAAGAGACGTGTGAGTCGAGCCGTGTGCCCATTTTATTCCTTTGAGCAAATGCAGTTTCTCCGTGATGAAGTTCTGGTGGAAGTGAAGGATATTGAGCAGTTGGTGTCCCTGGGAAGGGAGACCAAAGCCTGCCCATATTATGGGAGTCGATTTGCTATCCCTGCTGCTCAGGTAAGGCATAACAGTTTTAGTGGCATTAATGCCAGGCACTCTATGAATGAACTGMTGGCCTGCTCCCTCTAGTACTGGTACTTAGACTGGGGGAGTCTGTAAACAGGCTGTGTTTCTGTCAGCTCTAGTTTTGCTCAGAAAGCAAAGGAAAATGAGAATTCCCATCAGAAATTCATAAGGATGCTGTATGTCTCAGCATTTTGAAATACTTGAGCAGTTCAGCAGGTGTGAGGCAGTACTGACATAGAGGTGTACTCTTCGCTCCTACACCGCTCTTCTTCCTTGCTGGGTTCTCTCTGAAGAGTTTCAGTGCTCCAAAGGAGATTTAGAAGGTATCCTGAGCCCATATGCAATTGTAGCATAATCATTTCTCTTCAGCTTACATCCCAGTGCCCCTCTCAAGCATGTGCTCCTGGTTTTGTTCTTACTTTTCCCATAAGAAGAGTAAGTCACTTGGCTGAATTCTGAATTAACAGCCCCTCTGATACAGGCTGTTAATGAGTGGTTGTAGAATGCCTTARGTTTGTAAGGATGAGAGCTGGAATCAGGGCAGTGTGTGCCTCTCCTGTAGCTGGTGGTGCTGCCCTATCAGATGCTTTTGCATGAGCCTACCAGGAAGGCTGCTGGCATCAAGCTGAAGGACCAGGTTGTGATCATTGAYGAGGCCCACAACCTCATAGACACCATCACCTGCATCCACAGTGCCGAGGTCAGCGGCTCTCAGGTGAGTCACAGCCTGGCCTGCTAATGCAGAGGGAGCTCTGCTTGCAGCAGTGCTCCTTCTTCCCTCCTTTAGAACAACAGCTTCTGCTTTCTGTTTGTGCAGCTGTGCTGTGCCCACTCCCAGCTGTCGCAGTACRTGGAGCGATACAGGTGAGGATCTTGGGGAAAAACAGCTCAGCACAGGCAAGGGCTGGGGATGCCCTGGCTTGCCCCATGGCTGCAGGGTCTTGCTTGCTTTTCCCCAGTGGAAAGTTACTGCATTAACAGTTCTGCAGATGAAAAGACACTTGCTTCATTATCTCTGTCTAGAATCCCTCTGAGTCAGACTCCTGGGGCTGGTATTAAGCAGCAAGAAGGGGATATTCTGAGGATTCTGTTTTCCCCTTATACACTCAGTTCCTTTCCCAATATCTCCCTCTAATCACTTCTACCTTGTGATGCAGAGTTTCAAAAGATTCAGTCTTTCATGTCTCTCCCTTGGTCTTCCAGTGTGCTGACTGGCATGATGGTAGAAGCAGGAAGCTCTGAGGAGGAGGAGGAGGAAGCTGTATGTGGGTTTTGGCTCTGCACCTTGTCATCCCTGCAGTGGCTGATTGTTATGTTCAGTGATAATAACTCTGAATGTTTGGAGCATTATTGCAACAGGGTCTTGAGGCATCACTGCCATTGTAATAAACCAGCTATAATTAATATGCAAGGAGAAGTGCAATGGTAGGAACAGTGGGGGGAGCAYGGGTAAATGCTTTGGGATGACCTTGGCAGGATATCCAGATGACTGTGCCCTGYCACAAACAGGGAGAGTGAACTTGGAAGAAATCTTAGTTCCTGACTCTCCAAAATGAAGAAGAGTTCATGTACTTGTTTCTGCAGCTCATYTGCCTCAGTTAGTCCCTGAAGAGGTTTTGGGGCCTAAACATGTCTCATGTTTCATAGGAAACGTTTGAAGGCAAAGAACTTGATGTACATTAAGCAGATCCTGTATTTACTGGAGCAGTTTGTGGCTATGCTGGGAGGTAAGCAAACCTTTTGTGTCTCCAGGGATACTGATAAACTCTGAGCTAGTTAGTACTTCCTCAGGACRCTGTCCCCCTTCCTCCTCTGCAGAGAAGTGTTGCTTATGTATAGGTTCAGATGGCAGTAGTTTTATTTTGCAGGCTGGTTTGTACATGGGGAAGTTGACTGATGTCTACCCTTCTCTTTGTTTCACTAGCTTAGGAGCAGCAGATGACATTGTAAGTTGGTAGAGGCAGTTTCCTTGTCTGTGTGGTTTTGASATCCAGTTGAAGTGAGGATGATGCAAGATGCCAAGTGAGGAATACAGCAGATGTGTAACATGTATAACAGTGTAGCACAAGAACTGCATGAAATAAATCTTCAGGTCATCTGGTAGCAAGGCCTTTATGTGTGTCAGCATGCATCTGCAGAATTAATCTTTCTTGAGTGCTGCCTTTCCTTTGTGAGAAAATATTTTGCTTTGATTTAGGTCCACAGGAATGTGCAGGGCTYRCTCCTTTTCKCCAATGATCTGTTTCCTAGATCTTRGGAATGTAGGTGGTGTTCCTTAGGATGGAGCAGCACACTTATTCTGCAGYGTAGGGCTACTCTACAGGGCAAATTAAAACTGAGTGGGAGCTGGTGTTTTGTCTGCATAGACACACTTTGCAGGTGTGTAGTTACTTCTTGGGTTTTTTGTGCACTGTACCCATCAAGCTCAGTCTTTAATTTCCTGCTTAATTTTGAGATAGATTCAAGCCTTCTTTGAATTGGTTTCATGCTTTACAGGTAATGTGAACCAGAATCCTGGATGTCAGGCAGTTTCCCAAACAGGTAAGACTGGASTGAACTCCTGGGGTTTGGAGCTATCAGTCAGGGACATGGGTGCAGCCAGTAAGGGGTGCAGGCCCAGCAGCAGCCAATAATTTCTTTTCCCCTTCTCTCTCTTTTCTTCCAGGAACAGTACTAAAATCCATCAATGACTTTCTATTTCAGAGCCAGATTGACAATATCAACCTCTTCAAGGTACTGCAAACGTTGGGGCACAGGTGGTGGTGACTTGTTTGGGATTATTGTGTGAAAGCTGGAAGCAGAGCCAAAGCYCATGCCTTCTAGCTGTCTGTAAGGCAAAGCTACACTGTAAGGGCTGTCATGCAGAAATTTTGCTACTCCAGTAACCTAACTCCCCCCCTTGAATCTCCAAACACAGCACCTGTGTATTTCCACTCTGGAATGCATTGTAATAAACATTTCTCACATTGTCATAAACTCTGGTCTGGCTGGTGGTGCCCACGAAGAGCTGTGCCCCTCTCCCCAAAAGCACAGCAAGTGACAGCCTTGCTGGGCAGGGATCAAGGACAGTAGGATGGAGAAGGGGTGCTGAATGCCAGCTCATTTTCCTGTCCTCCTCCAACAGGTTCAGCGGTACTGTGAGAAGAGCCTCATCAGCAGGAAGGTACTTGCCCTGGGCTTTCATGGTCAGCAGTGCTCCAGTGCTGTTTCACACCTGCACTTTGAGATGGAAGATGCAGCAGCTGGGTGGGATTTTGTCTTCTCCACCCTGTTCTGCAAATACACTGCTTCCTATAAAAAGTACTATATGGGCAGATTGACTCTTGCTTATCCAGAAAAGAAAAATATAATGTGGTTTACCATGGTATTCCAGTGGGTGCTTGGCCTCAAATTTGCCAGCCAGGTAGGCTGCATTGCACTGGAAGAACAGACATCAGAAACTTGTTTTGCTTTTGATTCAGTGGGTGTAGGAAGGTCATGGGARCTGATACATTCTGATTAGGCTGGTTTGTGAACACTGAGGAGCTTAATTTGTGGCAGGCCAACAAACCTGCCTTTATCTTCTCTGATTCCTGCTGTTGGTAGTCTTAGTCTTTCTGGCTTTTGTTTGGCAGCTTTTTGGGTTTGTGGAGCGATATGGGGGCCCTGCCTCAGCTGTGAAGACCAACAAGGAGAACCAGAAGCTGGCTGGTTTGCAGGACTTTCTTCTGACCCTTCAGCAGGGWTCTGATAAGGAGGGTGAGTTCAGGCAGTTCAGGCATCCTCTCCTTGTGCATCTGTGGGCAGAGTGAGGMTGTGGAACCCACATCTCTGCATGAGGAAAGGAGGGAGGCAGACGTGCAGAATGAGAGACTGAAGAAGGTGTTCTGCATGGGTGTTTTTAACAGGTCTCACTAGCTGACCTAGGCAAGTGTACATTGGATTAGTGAGGTCCCTTTCAAGCTGAATGATGTAATTCCATGTTCATACCACATACACTCAAGCTTTGCACTTTTGGGACCTGAGCTACTGTGTGTAGTGGCTTTGCTTAGTGGTGCCATGCACAAAAATCAGATTTTTCTTTTATTTTTTTTTTTTATTTAGCAATGAGATGGAATTTGGATTTTCCCCTTTAATGGGTATTTATTGTCTGCCTGCATATGTAGGCCAGGTATTGTGTTCCTGTAGAGCATGTTTTGTGCTTAACCCCTTTCTTTAGAAGTGTGGCCTAAGTTGCCTTGCCTGCCTCTCCTTTCTGTTTTTGGGCCAGCAGGTACCCCCCAGAGCCCTCCTGTGGAGGCTGAGCACGACCAGCTCCGAACTGCCTCTCCACTGATGCAGATTGAAGGATTTCTCTCAGCCCTCACAAATGCAAACCAAGATGGCAGAGTCATTCTCAACAGGCAAGGTACTGGAAAGGGTGAGCTGGGGAGGGGTGGCATGAGTCAATCACAAGCAAGGTGCTTCACTGGCACTGAGGGAGGAGATACAAGGGTCTCTAGGGAGCCTGGAACCTGCATTTGTGCCATCTGTGATGTAGGCTGGCACGCTTGGTCTGTCTGAGGATGCTTATGACCCCAAGGGAATTTTTAACCAAGGTCACTGGGGCCAGGGTTTGCAGAGGTCTGCTCCCACTTTGGATGTCAAGTTTTGTCCTGCAATTTACTGCACCTGTTGTRCAGCTCCAGGGAGATTAGGAAGCAGAAGGTAACCTCCATGTTGGCATTACCTGCTGCTGCCTCTGTCTGTGTTGAACAGCAAGTCTTTACTTTGAGAGGTGGGTACCTGCCGGAGTACCCAGGTCAGGAGGGAGAATCTCTCATATCCCTGAGTATGTGTCACAGCTCCCTCCTGAATGCTCTTCTCTCCTTTTCCCAGGCACAGTTGGTCAGAGCAGCCTCAAATTCCTCTTGCTGAATCCAGCTGTCCATTTTGCCAAGGTTGTGGAAGAGTGCCGTGCTGTCATCATCGCTGGAGGCACCATGCAGCCGGTGAGGGAATAAGGATGCTGTGCTGGGCTCTCGGCAGGCCGGGGTGCTATCTGCAAGCCGGGGTGGAAAGAGAGCAGCCAGGCTGAGCCGGTGGTCGGTTGGAACTAGCACAGGGAGCAGTGGGAGGAGCTCGTGATCCATCCTGGCTCTGCAGGGCCGGGGATCCCACCGGGATCGTGCCACGGGGCTTTGCAGAGTCGGCGCTGCTGTGTGCGGGCAGAGGGCGCTGCCGCTCCTCTGCTTGCCCAGCAATGCTGCTGGCGCTGGTGTAGAGTTTTTTGGGACGCTGGTACTTCACTTGTCTTTGTTTTGTGGATCTTAGGTGGCTGATTTCCGAGAGCAGCTGCTGTGCTGTGCTGGCGTGGACCCTGCCCGGATCGTGGAGTTCTCCTGTGGTGAGWGTGCCGGGCTGGCAGGGAGGGCTCAGCAGTGCAAGGGCTGCAGTTTGCCTTCAGCACTGTTCTGTCAGCACTCAGAGCAATGTGGCATCTTTCCTAAAAACCAGGCCAGCAAAGGGGTGTGAGTTCCMTTTCACTTTGAGCTTCCCCTGTGGTCTTGACTGGTATTAGCAGGCAGTGTGCCATGACTCCCTCCCAGGGGCTGAGGGGGATGGAATTTGGAGCAGCTGAGTGACTTTGGCTTAGCCAGGCAAATGTTTGCCTCTGTCACTAAAATGCAATTCAAGTTCTTCAGCTCGTGGGGTTTGTGCCAGCAGCAGTGATGTTGACTCTCCTTACTTGTTTTTGTCCCCAGGACATGTGATTCCTCCAAAAAATATTTTACCCATCATCCTCTGCAGTGGTCCTTCCAACCAGCAGCTGGAGTTCACTTACCAGACCAGAGACCTGCCTCAGATGGTCAGTTTGTCCTTTGTTCCCTTCCTTGGGATCTCTTTTTTTGCTTCACATGCTTATATTTCAGAGCAGGGTATACTGTGTGTTTAAGAGGGGGGCTGAGCTAAAGCCATGGCAAAGGAAATCCCRAACCACAGAAGCAGCTGCAGGTATTTTGGCACATCTTCCTTCTTCCTGTGGCACCCAAGGCTAGACACTAGTCTGCTCTACCCCTGCTCAATCTCAGGCAGATGTGCTAACCAGCTCTCAGTATCTGTTCTAATGGGACAGCTTCCATCCTCTGAGGCAAACCTTCCTTTCCTAAATGACCATAGTTCCACAGCCAGAACAGAAACCCTGGGCTAGGGAAGAAGGCCAAGCAGTGAAGAGCTTTTTAGTGATGCCCAGCTCCCCATGGGAGTTCTCACAGACCTGGCATATTTCCCATTTTTTCCTCCCCTAAGGCATGTCATAAGGAAGGTGTGATCCTGGGATTGAGCAGAGAATGGAGCAGCATTAGCTGGGGCTCCTGTCAGCTGCAATATGCTGTAATCTCTCTTGCAGATGGATGAGACAGGTCGAATCCTTTGCAACCTGTGCAATGTGATCCCRGGAGGTGTGGTGTGCTTCTTCCCCTCCTATGAGTACGAGAAGCAGGTGTATGGACACTGGGAGAAGACAGGGCTGCTCTCCCGCCTGGCAGCCAGGAAAAAGGTGACTGTGCAGCCAGGGCAGTTGGGACTTTCCAGGGAGGTGTCAAAACCCAAACAATTCCATATGCATTATGGACCTCTCTCACAATTGTTCCCATGGTCTGTGCACAGAGCAGAAGGATGTTTATCCAGCTAATCCCTCCAGGAATTAATAAATTACACTTCCTGGCTGGCTGAGCACTGAGCTGCAGTCTAAATGAGATTGATTGCAGCTATACATCCTTGAAGTGCACACTCTGTGCAGTGGCCAGGGGGGCAGACAGTCTTTGCTATCCATAGCAGGCTTGTTCTCTTGTGGCTGGGAGGGGCTGTTCAGGTTGAGCTCCTAYAGGGAATTTGTTTTTCCAGGCTCATCTGTGTGTCCCTCGAGCACAGACCAACACAGCCAAGTGAGACAACAGTGCAGTTCMTAAGACAAATGGCATTTTGCTATCTGCCAGAAGTAGAGATGAGAACTGGAAGACTAGCAGTGCTGACTCCTGTTGAAGGAGCAGTGAGAAACATTAAATAGGGAGATCACTGCARATTTGAAGTCTTTGCAATGACTCTSMCAGGTATTTGAAAGCTGRGTATTGAAAGTCAGGCAGYTCAGATTGTGGTGCAGGGAYCTTGGATCATGTACCAGGGTAAAGAAAAATTACATATACCCTCACTGTGACTTGTGTGCACCAAAAGCTAAACAACTTACCACAGTCCCAGATATTTCATAGCTTTGGTGATTCTTTGCATTCTGGCACATGGGGCAGCCTGTAGGTTTTTKGGTGGAAGCACTGTGCTTCATTTTCTCTGTGTTTCTAGAGTTACCATTCTGAGTGCCTTTTGGCTGTGTCCTGTCACGGTCCCAATGCTCTGCCTGGTTCCTGCAAGGTTTTGGACCACACACAGTTTGTTCCAAATTTCAACTCCAAATTGTTCTTGTTTTGCCTTTGCAGTCTCCAGCAAATTGGATATGCATTAGCAAGGCAATTGGGTGTAAGTGCAGCAAGTGAGACTTTCAACTGCCCACACACAAGATCACATCTTAGCAGGGAAAGGTTCAAGGCTTTCCTGAGGTTGCTGTGGTGAGATCACACTGAGATTATATACAAATCACACAGGGAAAGTTAATTCAAATCAGAAGCTTAAATAGCTACTTTTCAATAAGTTAGTTTTGACTTATATTTGTAATTGCCAGTTATTTTTTTCTACTGAAAGACTGATTTTGACTGGTAAAATTTTATATTACTTCTTGCTAACTGAAGGAGAAAACATTCTGTAGGTTCTTTACTGTTACAGAGAAGACAGATGTTGGACCTCTTGTTTACTAGGAAAACTACTTGTGTTTTAGGTTGAGGTACAGCACCTATAAAATGCAGCTTAATTAACTGCAGAGGTTTTCATTAACTAATTAGGTGTGCTARAATAACATAAAGATATACTACTTCATTTATGCTTTGCATGAAAAGCCAATTTACTCACCAGGCAAGGGGAGCCCCTGCTTGGAATTAATTGATGATTCAAATTGATTGGTCCTGTCCCTCTCCTCCAAGATCTTGCAGCTGTAGAGCCCCCTGACCCCAGAGGGTCTTTATTCATAGGTGCAAGAGGTACACATTGGTTTTTTGCCTCTCAGCTCTCGGATGACTTGTAACTTCTTGCAGTATTGAACAAGTCTCYCAGACCTGAAAGGGAATGTTGGAGGGGCAGGAGCAGCTGCTGCTCCCTTCAGAGCCCAGCTGAAAAAAGCTGTATTGCATTTTCAGGGTGGAGGAAAATTAGTTAGTTATTTAGTTTTTCAGGCAATTCTCCCTTGCAYGACCTCAGTTCCATATGTTGTTTAATGGCATCGGGGTAAAATGATTTGCTTTCTTTAAACTGTTTGCTTCCCATTGCTGTGTTGCTGAACTGATGAACTGTGCCTGACAGATCTTTCAGGAGCCTAAGAAAGCCAACCAGGTGGAGCAGGTGCTAGTGGAATATGCCAAATGCATAAAGGTAAGCTGAGCAGGCAGTCTGGTGGGAGTGTGGCAGCCCAGCAGGTATGGGAATGCTGCAAAGGAGGGCACTTTGAACAAGGAAAGAGGGCTCTAGCCTAGGTGTGGGAGTGTTTCTGAAGCACAGAAATCTTCCCTGCTCTGGTTTAAGTTGCTGTCCCTCTCCTGCAGCRCTGCAGCCAGACAGGAGGACAGATGACGGGGGCCCTGCTGCTTTCTGTAGTTGGAGGCAAAATGAGTGAAGGGATCAATTTCTCTGATGAGCTGGGAAGGTAAGGTGACTGCTCCTGGGAAAGCCACCTCTGGCTTGTGCTGTAGTGACTCCAAGCATGATGGGCACATCAGTACTTGCATGGATAGAAAATCCTGGGGAATGTGTGACTGAGCTGATGCTTAAAGCAACAGGAGGGGCTGCTGGGTGGTGTAAAACCCTCCTGTCCAGGCCACTCTTCTGTGAATGATGCAGTTAGGCTTGCTGTGCTAGATAATCCCTTGTTCTGGCACCCTGAATCCCTCTGCAGCTCTGTTCAGCACGTGCTTGTCAGACTGCTGTGCTTTATTGTTGCCTTTGGTTTGCAGGGCTGGCTGTCTTTCAGGGGTGCAGTGACCTCTAATTTATCAGTCTGTTGGCAAAGTGCCCCAGGATGAGACATTAATGCAGTCCTCCCTTGCAGGTGTGTGATTATGGTGGGAATGCCTTACCCCAACATTAAATCTCCAGAACTCCAGGAAAAAATGACTTGGCTTGATAAAACAATGGTAAGAGCCACTTACACCTCTGTCTCTTTCAATTCTGCTTTATAGTACTAACTTCCCAGCACACGAGTCCCAGAGCTGCCTTCAGAGGTTTTATTTTCCTTAAGCTTGCCCCTCATTTCCTAGACAGTGTGGTACTGAGAGCACAGCATTCTCCAGGCTGCTCCTGGACAGGTGGCCCTAAACACAGAGGAGGTTTGGTGGAGGGAAATGCCACCAGGACTTGCTGGCAGCTCTGAGCTCCAAGGGGAGCAAGGACCCTTCAACCCACAGGGGGTGGCAGGGTGGTAGAAGCTGCTTGCCAGGATCATTTGTCCTTTCTCATTGCTCACTGGAGGTGCTGTTCCTGGGGACAAGATTTCTGCCTTCAAGGGCACCTTGGGTTKGCTCTTTGTGAACGCTCAGCAGAGTTTTCTGACTGCAGCCTTTCTTCTGTTCCTCCTTACTCTCCACTTGGGGTCTGCCTGGCTACCTGCTCATCCTGCAGGGGTAAAAGTATTTACCTCACTTTCTCAGCAAAATTCCTCTATTTGATTTACATCTGCCTTGTGTTCAGACTTGCCTGTTTCTTCTTTCCAGCCCAGAGCTGGTGGCCAGGCACCGAGCAGAGTGCTGATTGAAAACCTGTGCATGAAGGCAGTAAACCAGTCAATAGGTAATTCATCCTTCCTTGGACAGCCTGGGGGATACCAAATACACTGGAGGAGGAGGGTAGGAAAAAGGATGCATTACAGATGATGGGAACAAACAACTGAGTGGGCCATTCTATGTTTTTATCCTCTGAACAGGCAGAGCCATTCGCCACCAGAAGGACTTTGCAAGCATCCTGCTCCTGGACCACAGGTACGCACGCCCTGCCATCTTCAACAAACTGCCCCAGTGGATCAGGGAGAGGACCCAGGTGAAACCTGCCTTTGGATTAGCGTTTGCTGAGTTAAGAAAGGTCAGAACTCCTTGTACTTTGTGTCACTGTTCCCCATTGTCCTCATCTGGACCTTTTTAGACCTTTCCCTTTAGAGTAAGGCCAAGGACAAACTGCCTGGTTTTGTGTGTTCCCAGTTCCATCGAGGCAAGGTGGATGCTTTGTGATGTGGAGCAGAGAACAGATGGTGTTCATCAGTATGACTTACACCTCTGAAGACTAGGTAAAGTAACACAAGTTGCTGCTTTTCTGTACCATGGACTTCATAAAATCTCTGCCTYCTGCCTCCTTTGWGGATATTTGCTGTTCAGTATCTGAGTGCTATGATGGTGAGAGAGCCTTCAGCRCCACAGTCAGGAGGGAAACTGGTTGTAGGTCTGAGGCAGGTGAAGAGAGTAGCAGCAGGCACCTACTTGTTTACAGCTGTTAAGGTTTTATTTAAATTGATTAAATATTTTCAATAAAAACACTCAAGTATGGCGAGTATTATTTAAGTACACTTAAGTATGGGGAGTAATTATTTTGACTGAACACATCTGGTTTTTTCCCATCAACCACCAAGTGTAGGAGGCCTGACTGACCAATGCCATCATTGAGCTTTTCACAGGAATTGTAAATTAGCAGGCCACTAATTTATGTCATACTGGAATAACACAGAGTGGTAATGGAGCAGCTGTGGGTAACATTTTTTCTCACCCTCCTTCTACCTTGCTTCAAGCAGCCAATAGATTGAAGCAGTTCATTCTTACAAGGGGAATAAAGATATGGCCACAATAGAGCACTTCTCCTTTGATCATGTTTAAGCACAGGATTGCTCTGCTCTTTTTAACCCCTAAGTTTCTGAATTCAAAGTAACTTCTTAAATTTAATTTTCCTGGGGGTCTTTCCAGGGTTATGGGTCAGTGCTGGAGGGCAGCAATAACACCAGGGACAGTCACATAATCCCTCAGCTGTTCCCAGCTACCTCTGTCATCCTGAGCAAGTCTCATCCCAGAAGCCTTGTTTGCTTCTTTTCCAGTTTCAGCAGCTGGATGCCACCTCTCCAGGCTCTTCACAAGGAAGAAAGTATTTATGGTACACAGCTGTTACCTGCTCCCTGTATGTTAATTAGCCCCACAGGGAAAGAAACAGCTGCCTCCGAGAAACTTCCATTGTGAGTCACCTGCCCCTTGAGTAGGTCCAAACCCTGTGATCTGCACGAGCTCTGCTTTCAGGGAGGGGAGCACCTGCTTCTAGCAGCTGGTGCCCTCCAGCCTGTGGTGCTGGGCTGTAAGGCTGGACAGCTGGGCTTTCCCTTTACACACTCTTAATTAATGACACTTCCCACTTTTACCAACGTGAAGGCAGTAAGGACCTGCTTCCTCTTCAACTTCATGGAAATTTTTCAGACATCAACAGTTTCACACTGATACTCAATGGATCCCATCTATGACTCCCAGTCATCCTCATCCTCCTCACCCACGGGCTGCTGTGGGGGCGGGAGGGGTGGTATTGAGTCCGACATGCGAGCAAAGGCACCGGCAGGACTGCCAGGAGCATCCGTGTTCCCAGAGGCTCCTGGGCCTTTCCCTGAAATACCTGTGAGGGAAGGAAATCACAGTGAGTGACACCTGGGGACTAGAGACCAAAGAGATTCAGCAAAGAGGAGGGGGAAAGTCATGCTCTCACCCAGCCAGGTAACCAAAACAGCCAACATGTTTATTGCTGCCATAGACTTATGCCAAGGTTTAACTACAGCTCCCCCTGAGCAAGTCCCTGCTGTTGTCTGCCCAGCACTGAGGTGTGACCTTCAGTCTAAATGCCCCAGAGACCTGCCACAGCACCTCAAGTATCCATATGAGCAGTGAGCCCAGCTGCCCAAGCACTGGATTAGAAAAGGCACTGCTATCCCTTCTGCACAGGCAGCTTTCAGGGTCCATCCTCTGAAACATACAAACCCCTCCAGTGCCTCCAGCTGGATTTGAGGTGGAGATTCCTRTGCTCATTCTCTGTAAAGATACTCCCAGCTATACTGTGGTACACTGCCCAGGAAAATCTCTGTTCCTGTTTCCAAGGCTGTGGCTGACACAGCCTGGGTACCAGGGAGTGCTCTCTCTCTTTCCTAGGGAAGGAGCAGCCCACATTGCAGGACAGTACCTTTGCGCCTCAGCACCAGCTTGTTGAACAGGTCTGACATCAAATCTCCACCTTGTCCCGTAGCTCTCACTGAAACAGAGCAGAACAAGTCAGTGAAGAAAGATTAGTCTGAGCTAAGCACTATGGCAAAAGCATTTCCCTGCAATACTGCCTTCAGATTAAAGAAAAAACTCCAAACCTCTAGTTTTGTATGACACCCCAAAACTACAGTCCATTTTCAGGTGAGGAAAACACTTGGCACAGCAGGGTTAATGGCATCTCCTGGGGAAAACCAAGAGTGGAATTCATTGAGGAATGAATTGAATGAATTCCATTGAGTGGAATTCACCTCAGCCAAGGTGCCTTAACCAGTTCAGTCCTGTTCCCCAGGGTTTCATTTGTGTGCCTGGTCCTGTGCATCACATGTGAAACTTCCCCAGAAGCCCTGAGACAGATGCCCTTCAGGCCAGTGGGGTTTAGCAAGTTCACAGAGCTCTGGCTGAGTGGTGAGCACCTGAGACCTCCATCAGCTTGTGAGGAGACAACTCCTTTCTGCTCTGTGACTTCACTGGGCTCCTGCCTTGCCTGCCTGCCCCCAGATCCAATACCTCCCCAGCCTGGGCAAGGAAAAGAAGTTCTACCAAAGAGTCTCAGCACCTTGTTCTTGTTCCTTCTGCTTCTTTTTCTCCAGCTTCCTCTCCTTGACGCTGCGAAGGTTGGCCTTCCCAATGCCCCCGGCCTGGCGGATGGACTCCAAGAGACTGGCACGCCCAGTGGAGGGGTTCACCACCTCCTTTGGGGCTCCTTGGACTGAAGCTGCAGGGACAGGAAGGACAGGCAGCAGACATGGGTCAGTGCATCAGCTACAGGCCCAGCCAAATTCCCATGGCAAGGGCCACTGCAGTACCTTGATAGCATCTCATCCCACTGCACCTCCTCCCCTGCTGGAAGGCTGGGAAGGCCCCCAAGGACACAGGTGAAGGGAAAGAGGCTGGTGCAGCTGTGGAGGAGCCCAGCCCTTACCTGCAGGCACTGTGCTGCTGCTCTCCTCGCTGACTGCCTGAGCTGGTTCCAAGGGTGCCGTGGGCTGGGGCAGGGGCGGTGGAGGAGGCACYGGAGTTGGCACAACAGGAGGCGGAGGGGGAGGTGGAGGGGGAGGAGGTGGCAAGAGCTTAGCATCTTGGAGATCTGAAATATTAAAGAAATTGTATCTGAAGAGTCCCAGTTTCAGCTGTGAGCTTCACACACCTCAGCAGCAACAGATCAGAGTCCTCAGCACCTGCAGTAAAGCAGCACTCCTGCCCTGTGCACCATCTCTTAACAACAGGCAGGGCCAAGGCAAGAGTCTGAGATTCCCCTGCTCTCCCTCCCCAGCTGCATCCCACTTGCACAAGGGCATCCCACCAGGCTGACACACACACTGTGCTCCCTCCTCCCTAGCTGTGCAGAGAGAGGGGGAGGGAGGTAAAGGGGTTGCAGTCAGGCCAGAACTTGAGCAGGTTGCAGCTTTCCCTCAGGCCTAAACCAGAGGTGCAAAATCCATCATCTATTTTAAAATTTCTACTAAGGGACTTTCTGCCTCATCTCCAGTTTCTAGCAATCCCTGCCTTCCTCCTTCATGGGGTCCTGGGATCAGAGATTGAAAATACCTGGTTGCAAAGGCTCCACCGACTCAGTGTTGAAAGTGGGCAGCTCTGGAATTGCACTGCTGGGGGCAGAGGGTGCAATGCCAGGGCCCAGGTCAGCGCTGTACATGAGGTCTGCAGCAATGCCAGGCAGGTCTGGCAGGTAGGAGGGCACATCAATCTCAGGGACCTGGCCCAGATCTGGCACATAGAAGTAATTTTCAGCRACCTAAAGAAACCCAAAGCAACAAGGTGAGGCAGTGATTATGTGCTTGCTGCAAACAGGGGCACTGCAGGGAACAGTCTGGGCAGCAGTCAGAGCTGGGCTGGTGTACCTTGGTACATCAGCTACCCCTACACCTCTGTGCTTAGAGGTTACCTCCTGCAGGCCAGGCTTGGGAAAGGCAGACTGCAGGAGGAGGAAGTGCAGGACTTTTCTTAGTTCCACAGTAGCACGTGAACTCTGAAGGGTTCATGCACTAACTGCTGCAGCCTAAATAAACCAGTCCCTTCTCCTCCAGAAGAGGATAGTGTCTGAACCATTTCAAAGACTAAAATGCAGAAGCACAACCCAGCAGTTACAGGGGTTTGCTTTTGTGTTTAACACACAGGCAATACAGTAGTGATGGTGCACTGTAAATAGAGTTTGTTCACTATATACATTACATCACTATATACATTATATCCTCCAGTCCAACATGATGAGCAAACGATTCCCAGGCTCCTTTTCCCAGTCCCAGCAAAGCTGGTACACCCCAGTTATGGCCTTTATAAGSTGCCAGGTACCAGTCACATGTTGGGGCAACTGCTTTGGTGCACTGCCTGCCCCATGTGTACACCAAGCACAGCCCTTTGCCCAGTCTGGCTGGCCCTTCTGTTTGCACCAGTAGGCCCCCCTTCCCAGCAGGAATGATGGGGACCACACTTCACCCCAGGGACCTTCTAGCAGTGGCACATCACCCTCAGACTCTGAGGCTCAGGAGTTGGCACAAKGGAGCTGATCAAGTGACAGATCCTCCAATCCTCCCTACAGCCCTTGGTGAAGCAGCAAGGTGAGTTGATATCCCATCCCATTACTCTCCTTTCACCACTCAACAAAGGCTTGAGCAGAGAGAAAGGCCTGCCAAGTGTGAGGCTTTTGTCTCACTCATCAAGCTCACACCAGGACCTCAAGCACAAAACCAGGCAAGGTCCTTCTGATAAATTAGGTACTCTGCAGCCCTGTAAGGGGCTATTGTCCYACCTGCTTACCACCTATCAAAGTCCTTTCTTTTCAGAGAGCTGGGCACAACCTCTGAAATGTAAGCAGCTGCCTCTCACCTGTCGGTCTAGCTGTCCCCTTTTGGTGATGGAGAGAGGTGCATCAAAGAGCTTCTCTTCTGTCTCTGTTTCTAGAGCCACATGGGTCTTGGTCACTGCTCCAGCCAGGGGATCCAGGAACACATACTTCTTGTACCTAAGGGCAGAAAACAAGTATTTTAGTGAGAGCCAAGGCCAGAAGAAACAGGGTACACAAGAGGGCCTTGGAGGCAGAGACCTGACTTCACTCATAAAAATGGAACATGTTGGGCCTTTCAGGTTCCTTCTTTTAGCTCCATTTTTCTGCCTTTCCTCTCCACAACCAGGAGGCAAGCAGCTTCCCACCCTGCCAGTGCAGCCTCCAGACTAATKCTACAGCAAAGCCCCACTGTAGTGCCACCATGACCAAGCTCTCCCCTTTCCACCAGCTGGCCTGAAACCATCCTCCAGTCTGCAGCAGGACACCAGTGGCTTGTCACTCAAGGTYCAGGAGGACAGACAAAAAGGAGAAACGATCCATGGCTCAGGAGAAGAAAGACAAGGTCCAGCAGCTGAAAGCTCAAGAAGAGCTTTAAGTAGCTCTTCAATAAGAGCAGAAAGAAGAACCATGATGTGAGTCCAGTGGGAAGGAACTGCAGTGAGGGAGGTGGTGGAGACATTAAAGCAGCAAAAGCAATAAAGTAATGCTGTGAGGAGTTGTCAGGAGAAGAAGCAGTATCTAAGCTGGCACACAGGGCAGAGAAGGGCAGGAGTGACTGCATATCTCAAGGCTGGAAAGAAATTAGATGAACCATAGGAAGAACTAAGCAAAAGAAAGTGCAAAATTGGGTTGGATCAGGTGAGTAGAGGATCAGGAGCAGACAAAATAACTGCTTCCACCCAAGGCAAAGAGCAGGGAAGGTTCCCAGCTGGAAGCCAGCAGAGAGGTATGAAACCCTGTCCTATCAAGAGCCTGATAGGTAACATCCCCAGGAAAGCAAGCAGTCACTGCTATGCCTGAGGAAGGGAGCTCCTCTGAGGACAAGCAGGGGCAGGTGAGCAGCACAGCACTGCTCCAGCTCTCACAGGTTCTCGGTGGTATTGAAGAGTAGCAGGGAGCTGAGGGAGCTGATGTTCCTGGGAAGGCTGCCAAGGCCTTCTTCTGCATCATCCTCCTGGTGAATTTTGGTGCTCACGCACACAGGGAAATACTTGAGCTTTTCCTGCAAGAAGACAGATAAAARGTGGTAAGACACTAGAACCATGGCTGCTGAGGCAGCTCTCCCCAGCCACCACACCCCACACTGCTGGATGCACTGTATGGTCTGGGAACCCCACTGCTCCCTCTATTTCCCTTTGAGCTAGGAAATATGTGGACAACATTGCAACCCCACAATCATGACAAGTGTTGGCAGTTCAGACTGGCAGCAAATGCTTTTGGTGCCCTGGATGGGTCATACTGAACACTGTTACTCTGGCAAGTATCCACCAGAGTAAAAGCACCACTCTGGCTCTATAGTCAGAGGCAGGGATCAAGCACCACAGCCTAAAAGGCTTTTGTTACAGTGTCTCCAATTACGACACATTTTCATGCAGGCAGAATTCCCCACACATCTTTATTACCTCCCCTCTGTTGCCTTCACTTGATGTTTTAAGAGCTGCACTGGTGGGGWAGGCAGGAAGGCAAAGGAAAAAGAGGTTAGGAAAGAAAGAGTGCCTGCACTAGGCAAGAGATCAGGCAGAAAGGAGTGCACAGGGTGGAACGTGTGCCAGATGGTTTTGCAAAGCCTGAGGGATTTGCAGGAGTTTTCAACTCTAATGAACTGAAATCTTCTCTCTCTCAGTTCTAAAACTTCATGCATAATATATAGAGCTCCCTTTCGAAAAGGACTTATTACATCTGAGCTGCCTGACTTTTAYAGAGCACAGGAGTTGCCATCCCACATCAGAGCAGTGCTTCAGCTGGCGTGACAGTGCCCGCTGCCACATGCTCTGGGGATGAAGCTCAGTGCCCACAGCACTCTGCTCTAGAGGGAGGAAAGACATCAGTTCCTGAACAGAGACACTTTGGGATGAACAAACCTCCACCTCAGACCCCTCTGTAGACCCCTCCTCAGCCCCTTCACCACTCTACACAGTTCTTTCTTCACAATTAAGGCAAGCAGCAGTAAGTGTTCATACCAGGAGAAACCAGAGCACTTTGTCAGGTTAAGCAACTCACCACACCTGTGGTTTTCTTCTGCCACCACTCCAGATACTGTCCACAGCTTCCTACTGCCTCACTACTTCCAGCATCCCTGCACCACCCCATTCTCTGAGTCCCTCTTCCCTCCTTGTACTTGTATGGGAGAAATGGAGACCACTGGTGGTTCAATTTTAWGACCACATCTCAGGGACACAAACAGTTCCTGCTTATTGAAATTTCAGTCTTGAACCTGGTAGCCAGAAATCCAAGGAAATGGCTTAGTCACAGTTCAGTTAATCCACTAAGAGTTTATATGATGCTCTGAGACTATAAAATGCTATAAGAAAGGACCTGTAAGGTTTTGATTTATTTCAGGTTCCAACTTGTAAAAAATACATTGAAGTTAACACCCTTTATTTTTTAATGGAAGCAAATAGGCAAAAATATATAAATTCTTATTTAGAGATTGTAGAAGCAGAGACKCAAAAATGAAAGTTCTTTTGATCATTAATATTCATTTCCCAATGTTTAATTTTTTAAGCATGAGGGAGTACTGACTTTTTTTGCTAGAACTGTTCAGACACAGCCCTCAAGTCATTTATATATCTTTTTAAATTCTCTCTTTGYATACTTCAGTTAGCACTGGAAGATTGTGCATCACTTTAAGGGTGTAGTGAGAAAACAACCATTACCTACATTTACTTACAAACCCTATCTAAGGAATTTATAAAAGCACTAAGCACGAGTATTCTGAAACGTGAAATATAATCCTTTTAATTTAAATGCCATCAAAGTGCTAGTCTTACTCAAGTACCTAGACATGCTCTGAAATTTGGAACTTCCACACACTGTCAAAAATATCCTGCAACTGTGAATTCCACAAATTAAGGTGCCATTTAAAAATTAGTTTTCTTATAGGAACATTAGGTTCTTAAGCCAAAGTTTGGCAACCTTGACATACTGRAGTCATGGGGGTTGCTTGAAGGCTCAAGCACCCCAAGCTGGGGTCTGGCACCTTGGCAGGATCACACCCCCAAGGACACAGCATTTTTCTTCCMAAGAACCTACAGTTAAAAATATTTAAAGTCATTCTGGTTCTTCATTTAATTAAACACAAACTATTACAAATGGAATTGGTGGGATGTACCAGAAATCCCACTCCCCCCACACCAAAGGAGTGCTGAGGCCAGCTGGGAAAGTATTTCAAGATGAGCAAGTGACAAGAGCCTGGTTTAGCCTCCACATGCCTATGGTGGGCTCTGGGAGAGGCAGAATTCACAAGGACATGCCAAGTTACTGACACTTTTGAAGCCTAGCAAGGTTACTCCAGCAATGGGTGGTAACTTTTGCTTGGACTTCTTCCCCTGTGCAGCACCCAGACACAGCTCCCACCACAAAGGGAAGCCCCACAGGGCTGCAGCCAGCTCCCTGCTGAGCCCTGCCTTGCTGCTACCACTGCAGTGTGCAAAGCAAAGGGATTTCAGGTTTACCACAAGCACTGTGTTTCTGGCACTCTTACCATCAGTGCTTACCTTACCAACCTCAACAGCATCCTCTAAACAAATGAGTTTTCACTTGCTTGGGGTTGAGGGGGCAAAAAAAAAATTCCAGGGCGGAAGCATTTAAAATCAACTGCAGAACCACACACATTTCCAAGTCAGTTGCTTTTTCCCCAGAGCAAAACCCCTAAAGGCTGAGCCCAGGCTGCCACCACTTCCCCTCAGCCTGACATCAGCAGAGTTTATTTCCTGATGAGGTGCTGTGTGCACGTGTGCAAGTGGAGTTTAGCAAAGGCCACTGCGACTGCTCGCAGCAAAGAGGCTCTCATCAGAACTGAAAGCAGGCACTGAGCCCCTGCTGAAAGCCCTGAATAATTGAGGGAAGCATAAATGCAAACATTAGACTTCTCCCTGTCACWTTTCATTACTGCAAGGCACATCCAGCTCTCTGCTCAGCTATGGCTGAGAAGGGCCTGTCCCCCTAAATGTGGTCAGAGCTTGGCCACACTGAGCTCCCCTCAGCACATCAGCCCCTCCATCCTTCACCAGCTGACAGCAGCATCCCCCACCCCACAGAGGAGCTCGTGYGTGTGAGCTTGGCAAGAGTGACAACTGCTGCATGAGGCAGACTCAGCAAAGCCAGAGAAAGATCAACAGTCCCAAAAGAGGATCAAAAGATGGGTCACAGGAGGGGAGCAACAAACATCCCCCAGGGCCTGAAACAAAGCCCCTGTGGTGATGGCAGCTTTAGTCACAAAGGGCAGAACRTGGCAGTGGTACAGAGACTGACTGGGACTGGAAGAGATGGCATCCCAGGCAGATAACTGTGGGGAATGGCACGTGGACCATTTGCTCTTTGTGGGATACTGTTTTTTAACAGCTGATGTTCTTCTCAATGCCTTCCCTGTGCAAGGGGCTGTACTTCAGCACCAGCCCTCCAGGGTGGGAGCCCATCTCCCTGTCTGCTCCCTGCCTGCCTCTGCTCTCCCCCACTCCAGAGGGATGGGGCCAGCAGCCAGCCAGCAGCACCCACTGGCCTCCCTGGCAGACAGCAGCACGTCCCATGCAGCTCTGCCTGTGCCACTGCCAGCACTGGAAGGAAGCAGGAACCCTGCTCAAGTTTGCCAGCTCTCCATCTGGCCAGCAATCCTGCTTCCTTGGCCTGGCTGAAATATTCATAACTACCTCTCTGTGTGAAGTCTCAACTCCATTAACACTCAGGGAAGTTTAGCATGATAAATTATTCAGTGGCAGCTTTATTTTTGGCCAAGTCACACAAGGATGAGGAAGGAAGTCTCTTTAGGGGTGGAGAGCAGGGAAGTTGTCAAACTGATCCTTAACCTGCTAGGAACAGCACATCTGCTACTCCTGACACAGCACATACACAGCAACTTTTAAACTTTAAGCACAGCAACTCTTCCTCCTGTCGTTCCAACCCAAGAACAATGTCCAAATGCAATGATTTCCTGGGGCAGAAAAATGCTCTAATGAATGACTCCTTTTTCTCCTGACACACTCACAGGCCTCCTTACCTTCCCCCTCTCACCAGAAGTTATATCAGAGCCTTCAGAAACTATTTCTGAAACAACTATGAGCTTGATCCCAGCTGCCTCACTATGCACAGCCTTGAGCCCAGGCAGCAGCACCCACTAACACTGCTGCAGGAAACAGCAGCATTTCAGGAAATGGAACTGCTCCAGAGACTTGGCAGCTCACACCCACCCAGACCAGCTCTTGTACTGACATGGCCCTCTCCAACTGGCACCTCCATAAGCTTTCCAGTGTGACCTCACACCCTCCCCATGGACAGGCCAAATGAAAATATGTTCTACTCCTAGCCTGTGTCCCAAAGCCCTGGCCCACTTTATCAAAGAGATTAGCAGCCTCCAGGTTCTCTTTGCTTGCCCTTCCCAAGGTCTGTTCTCCTCCTTACCTGCAGAACTTTTTCATCCAGCATTTGGTGTTTGCTCTGAATCTTGTGTCTTGGCCATTTCTGTTTAGCTGGGTCTTCTGCACCAGCAAAAATTGAACTGTACTCYTGCAGCCGTTCAGGGGCTGGATACTTGGCACTGGAAAATACCTATGGAGAGAAAAGAAGGGCCTAAAAAACCCCAACAACTAGGCAATCCTACAATGCAGAAACACATGGAGAGGAGCAAACATGTAATCTGTGCTGCCAGTGGACAGCTTTGGAGTCAACAGCCTCCTAAGGGCTATGTGCAGAGACCAAATATGCATGGGCTACCACTTCTGAAACTGGAATTGCCAGAGCTTTTCTCTCTCTCTAAAAGGACTAGGAGGCCACTGGCTAAAAGGCTTCCACTGGCAGGAAAGGAGTTGGAAATACTGTATAAAATGGAGAAAGAATGGGGAAAGAAGGATTTTCACCAGTTTTACATGGCTCAATAGGATTAAGATACACTAAAGGRAGTCTCTCTGACAGCAGCTTTCATTCAAGTAAGTGTCTATGAGCCTGAAGTGAAGGTGTTAGTTAGGTTTAGCTCAGCACGTTCTTTTCTCTTTCTCAGGAAGCAGCTGGGACAGAAACCTATAAAGGCCACATAAAGCCTGGAGCTGTGTGGCTCATGGGTCTAAAATGCATCCATTGGCCAAGTCAGGAATGGGATTCTCACCACAATCCTGCTCAGCATTAAGGCATGGAAAGGTGAGTGGGCAGCAGCTGTAGCAGCTGAGCACCTTTTCTTCTCCAGAGCTTATGTCAGGAGCAAAGAAAGAAGGAAGAGCAGAGGCCATGCAGCCTCCACTGAAGTCACTACCTTAATAGCCTTCTTGCTGCCCTTTATCTTCTCAATCTTGGCCTGGGCKAGGGTGACTCTCTCCCCAATTGCTCGCAGCTGTGCCCGGCTGGCCTCCACCCGCTGAGAGATCCTAGGAAGGAGGCAAGAACACTTATTGAGCTSAACAATCAGTGGTTCTTCTCAAAACAGCAGTTCCCAGCCCCTCAGAGAAGGATGTGAATCTCAGGGGAGGGGTTGTTTCACAGTGAAAAACAGTGATGGTTGAGCCATGCTTGCATCCATCCCATTGAGAGCTTTAGGTACTCCAATATGAAGTAGGATTAATCCRTGACTCACAGCATGAGGTTCCTGTGGCTGTTTGGGGCACAAAAAGATGGAAAACTATCAACAGACACAGAGTTGATAACACAGGGATGATTTAATTATTGCTAAGCAGATCTTAGACAGAGWTAAGGCCTTTTCTGCCTCTCACCCCASCACAAGGAGCTGGGAGGGGACACAGCCAGGACACCTGATCCCAACAGACCCAAGGGATGTTCCACACCATATGGCATCATGCTCAGCCTATAAACTAGGGGGAAAGTTGGCTGGGGTCCACTGCTCGRGGACTGAGAAGTTTCATCAAGTTGGTGGTGAGCAATTGTTTTTATTTGCATCACTTGTCTTTCTTGTGTTGTATTCCTCTCTCTTTTTTGTTATTTTCCTTTACATTACATTACTATTATTATTATTAATACATTTCAATAATTTAACTGTTTTTATCTCAACCCATACCACTAGATCAGCATCAGAGTGCTTTGGGATGGTGGGAGCAGGCATCAGCTACAGCTAATGATGGAGTCAGCTTCTCAAAGAGGCCTCCTTCCCCATGCATAACCAGCAGATTCTCCCCAGCTACAAGGGCAAAAGCTGAAAAGTCTTCTAAACTTTCACCTCAATTCCACTGAATCATTCTGTGCCTGTGAAAAGCAATCTCAAGCATTGTCTTTAAATTTCACCAAGAGTCTCTCTTTGCTTTTGAGGAGAGAGCTCTCATGTTCTTTTCCTGCTCTAATTCCCTTCAGTAATGAATTTGAGATCAGCAGTGATCCATGATTCCCAATTCCAAACTGTACCAAATCCATCTTTTCCAGTATTTTCACTTTGGGCAGCACATTCTCTATTATAGAATAGAAATATAAAGCCCCCCCTCAATGCAGATAGTGAAAAACAGCAAGAACAAGCAGCCTGTTCTCCTTGTACCATTCTAAAAAAAACCCCTCACTTTCTCTAAACTTGAAGTATTTCTGTTTGTTTATAGCCATGCTCTCCTCTTCCTGGAGGCATGAAAAATCCTTCCTTATGCATATGGCATGATAGCACACAGCCTGTTTCTACCTTATTCTGCTTGGAGTGGGAGATGAGCAAAATTGAACCTCATGAGATTCTCCCTCTCAGAACTACTCTCCATTACCCCATTTTATTTTAAACACAGTCTAACAGCTTGTATTTTGTACCAACACTGAGTACAAATCTGTTCATGATTTCCTTCCCACACCCTCCCTCTGCCTCAGTAGAGTAAGTTCATATCACTTTTACACTTGATAGGTTCTCAGAGTAGTTTCTGTTGTTACTTTCAGTCTGCATTTCCTAGCACCTGTCTGCAGCAAATTTCGTGTGACACAGGGCTGTCCCATTGCCTTGTTTTGTTCAAGTGTGAGATGCTTCTGAAGGACCCAAATCTTTCCTAACTGCTCTTACCAGCAGCTTTTCCCACCTCACAGCTCACCTCTTTTCTAGAGGTTTCATAATTGTATTGATTGACACTATTTCCAGTACTGCTCTCTAGGGGCATCTGACTATTTTTGCTTCCTTCAAAGCTGAAAAAACTGAGTCATTTATTTCTGCTTTGCTGCTCTCCCTCAAATCAATGATGCMATTTTCTCTCTCACCTGAGAGTAGACCTCTCTCCTAGAAGAACTCCACAAAGCTTTCCTGAAGCTCCAAATAAAAGCGAGGTATCAATTGCCTTTTAGCCAGTACCCTGCTGACTTCCAGACACAATTTTCAGGATCTGACAAGGCACATGTTTCTCTCCCAGAAGGAAGTGCTAAGCAAATAGTTATGCAAGCTCAGGCCTGGAAACCAGTAAGTGTTCTCCTCCYTTTCACTTCATGAATGTGAGTGGGTCCAGTGAGGCAGTCAAACACCTCCCTCACTCCCTTTCCTGCCCCCACATTATCCCCAGTGCTTCACCAGGTACCAACCTCTGCCCCTCCCTTCCCTCACTCAAAAAAAAAAATTAAAAAAAACCAGGGGAGACATCCAACCCCACTGCCCACCAAATATTATCAGTGAAAGGAGATCATCTCAGGCAGACAGCCTGCTCCCAGCACAAGCTGGGGAAGTTGTCCAGTGCCAGCTTAGGGGTTTCAAACCATGATGGATCTTCTCTGAGGCACCCTGTACATTGTCCTGTGATCTCCTGCTCAAGGATTTGACAGGCCAAATCCCACTGACCTTATAGGATCTGCAAAAAACCTTCACCTGAGGTGGTACAGATGCAGGCCCACAACACAGAAGGCATACATATCAGTCTACAGATTAATTTATTTGTTGCTGAACAAGATAACTTTGAAATAAAAATTAAACCCCCTCAATCCAACCAATCCAAATTCCATGTGTACAGGCTCCTAGAAGTGCATGACTGTTAGCATGAACAGCTCAAGAAACAGCTGAATGTGTTAGTTAGAAGAGATCATACACCATATACCTTACCAGAAAATAATACATGGAGAAAACTTCCTCATGTTTGATCAACTWTTTCTACTGCTGTGGAAACAGAACTTACTCAAAGGACTCAACCAGTTTTTGTACAGAAAGGGAACAGGAAGGAAGGGATGGAGGGATATGGCCAAGGACTTCAGGGGCAGTGCTGGAAGAAAGGTGGCATGCAGACCTTAACTTCCATTAAAGGGAAGACAAAGACAATTAGGACAAGAGGGATTAAGTGYTGATAAAATGGCCCAATACTGCCTCTCAAAATCACCATGAGCATCTGAACCTACCCCATGCYTATTTTCTTAGTCATTGCTGTGTTATTTTGCTCTCAGTGCTCTTTTCTGCTTGAGAAACGCCTTTAGTTAAATTCAATATGACTTTGGAGTTGCAAAGGAGCAGGAGGCTAGAGCCCCTCCCTTTCAGCAGGATGTGCTTCATTCAGGACAAGTGAAGGGGGGGGGGTCTGTGAAAAAGGAGAACACATCACCTACCTTCAAATGCAGGGCACTGAGCCAAATCAACCTTCCYCTCCCAGTGTTTTTCTTTGGGGAAGCAATACACATGGCAGATTAAATCTATCTAGTGGATTATCTCTTAATCCATACAGACTTTTATTTTTTGATCTAAGCAGATATTAAAGCCAACCTTTCAGCTGCTTTGATTCAAGCTTTCACTTTCTCTTGTCCCTCTGAAACATTTCTGCCCTCAAGCCCTCTGCACTTCACCCCCAACTTAGCTCTTGTTTCTCCTTTGTCCTAAAATCCTCATCCTGCTGTGTTTAAGCCAGTCTCCATTTTACAGGCAATTTCCTCCAACACCCACAGCAAGTTCCAGGAMTACTTCCTCCCAATTCTTGGGAACCCCTTGAGGGCCTCTCTTGCTGGCCCCCTACCCTCTGTGCCATCTGCAACCACAGAGCAGATCCTTTCCTCTTACTCTGTTATAACTCCTCTGATAAATCTCACATTCAGGTGGCTACTGAAAGACTTCCTCTGCTGTGTCTGTGTCTATTCATGGTGGAAAATTCACTGTTTYTTTACTCCCACAGGAAAAAGATTCGAGGCATTAGGAATCTGGCATCCAGGACACTGGATACTGCCTGATGGTACCAGCACTGGCAATAATGCCACATTTGTATGCGAGTCTCCAAGCACTTCACAGTGCCAACCAAAAAAGTGGTGATTTTTATCATCTATATCTGCTAAGGATCAGACAGCAACAGAGAAAAAGTTTAAAAKCAGAGAAGGTTTAAAGATAGGCCAACAGATTCCAAGACTGGTGTCTGAGAAAGMCAGAATTCAGCTGCAAGGAAGCATCAGAGCAGCCAGAGACCCTTTGCTCTCTATGTTGAATGTCCATGTCACCCAAAAGTGACAGGGATGACAAAACTTCTGAAATGGGAGAGAGGATAGGCAAGCTGCACACCAAGGTGAACAAGAAAGGTTAGGCAACAGAGGCTGGTGCAAACCTCTCTAGAATACCAAAGAACTTCATTTTCGTGTCTGAAGTATAAAAGTAAGTGATCAACCAAGGAGAAAGAACATTACAGAGCAGAATGAGAAATGAAGTTGCACAGGAGGATAAGGCAGACGAAGTATTAAATTACTTTTTCCTTAAATGAGGACTGTACACATCACAGAAAATCAGGCTTCTCATCACCTCCCAGCCCAAGCTCCAAGCCTTAGAGATAGCAGGGTGATGCTTGGCATTGCTGTTCTAAACTTCAGGGTACATATAGTAAATTTATTCTATAAAACCTTGGCTTCTTGCCTAAAAGTCAAGCTACCTTTTTTTTTTTTTTTTTTGCTAAATGACGTGTGCTTTTATTAAATTTCTCCCTTACTGCAGGAGGCATGAATAAGAAAGGATTGAGTTTATGGTTGTATTTAATTTTGTTCTCAGACACTCCAAGCAGCTGGTACTGGAGCAGGGTAACAAGGAAAGGAAGTGTCAAAATGAACACTGTGAGAAGCCCACTCCCCACTCCAACTCAGTCCCTCTGCCCCTGCAGCTGGCAACATCTCAGGATCAAGATGGGGAGAGGGAAGGAAAGTCTGCTAAGACACTTATGGTTTGCAGTGATCCAGGGAAGCATTCAAAATCAGCTCACAAAGCCAATTCACCTCAAAAGTTTGAAAGGCAAAAAGGAAAAATACATACTCTTATGAAGAGCCAAGCACATTCAACCACTCATCGAAAGATCAACTTGTTTGCTTTCTGCTCTTCTCTCTCCATATTTAAGCAGTTTTTAAAGTCTTACTTCTTATCTGAGTAAGTGTAATCAGAAACTGTCATCATACACCAYCTCTGACAGAAAGAAGTCCCAAGTGAGGCTGTGTAATCAACGCTCCTTCCTCCATTAAGGATTTGGGTATTATACTAATTAATGTTTATCTCACTCTGATTGCTCCTCAAGCCTGATTTGCAGGTGTTTCAGCATTTGCATATTGCCCTGTTCCTGTGATGCTGAAAGGTCTTGCAGATTTGAGAGTGATCAAGGTTGCCAGGTTATCCTCAGCAGGATCCAGCATRTATCACTCTCCACAGGTCATGTTCTCACACAAAAACCATTTCATTTTGATTTTTAATTTCTCATTTCAGAAGGCACTCCCACTACTGTGAATTAGGTTTATGTAAAAACTGGAAACTTAGAATTTTGACCTACCAYCRCAGCWCCCTTCTCTCTCTTCCCCTRCAGSTTGCTCTCCTCYCCAGAAAAGCAGCTTCTCTTTTTTWCTTTGYAGAAAAAGGTCACAAACAAGTTCCTCTTTAACCTTCCAAGCTTTTCACTTGTCTCATACCACTGACTGGTCTGAAAGCAGATGCACCTTTGTTTCTTTAGAAGAATATATATTAAATAGAAAGTCAGTGTATACTCTGCAGAAAGTCTGTTTGCAAATGAAGTACACCATTAGATCTTTAGACCATACAGGCTACTTTTGGTCAATCTACTTCTCCATTAACAGGGTTAATATACACTACAACACAGGTCCTATCATCACAGTGACAACTTTTGGGAAAGATGACTTTAAGAACTCCTAAAAGAAGCAATGGAAAAAATGTTTCTTTGCCAGTGTTGCTGGAGTTTCACAAGTGACCTTTGGAGTTCCTCCACTGGCAGTGGAATTGCTTCCCAAAGCAGCAGCCACAGRAAGAGTCTTGAGATATCAGGCAGCTGATGATATCTCAAGTCAGCATAGAATCACAGAATCATAGAACAGATTGGCTTGGAAGTGACCCAGTCATCTTCAGATGATCAAGCTGGTCAGAGCCTTGGCCAACCAGCCTTGAATACTCTGAGCAACCTGTTCTGRTGTTTCACCAGCCTCATCACAGAACAGGTCTTCATTATATTTAGTCTGAATCTACCCTCTTAATTTAAAACCAGAACTCCTTGTCCTATCAAACAGGCTAAGAGGTTTGTCCTCATCTTTTTTATGAGCCCCTTAGGTACTGACAGGCTGCAATGAGGTCTTCTTCTTGAACAACCCCAGCTCTCTCAGCCCTTCCTCAGAGGACAGGAGTTGTAGTAACTGATACTAGTACTGTAACCAGTAAAAGTCACTAGTGAAGTATAGTTTGTTATCTTTAGAGTTCCCACTCATCCTTGAAAAAATTTCTCAAGTATTTACTCACTGAAGCTTAATCTTTTGTAGTAATAGCCTTAAGTGTTTTCAGTTCTGTTCTTCTTTTTTTAATCACTTGACAAAGGAGGGCTAATCCTGTTTGGACAGAATTTTACAAGGCTGTCAAAAATAAATTTCGTTTCCATATTGCTTGAAGTAATAGATCATACTTGGCAGATAGCTTGAGAAGGTGTTTTGGCACCTTGTAACCTTAAATTAATCAAGTGTGTGTACACAAAGATTAGGTTTCTCATTCTCCCATCAAAGCTCCATTCTCAGGCTAGCCAAAGATCTTCCTCYCTGTTCCCATTGAAAAGAAAATGTGTATCACTACAGAGTCACAGCAAACATAAGCAGTGGAGAAATGCCCAGGTGACCCTGTTGTCTTTAAAAAGATGTCTTTAAAAAGACCTGAGATTCCTCTGGATCATTGAGGGTACCATGTCTGATTCTACACAGACAATATTTCTGTTACACAGCTCACTCTTATTTGACRTTATGCTCCAGTTTCCCTACCAGCAATAGTTACAGGAGGCAGATCAGCCTGGACTGAAATGTCTGATCTGTGCCCTCTCTCAGGTGGGGCTGCAAGAGAAATTCACTAAGCCACCAGCCAGAAATACTATTTCTTCTGAGCTTCACATGAAGGTAGCAACAGCAGGAGAGGAGCACTGACAAGCAGCCACCCCAGCCCTTTTAGGCTGTGCCTCACTTGACCAAAGATACATCACCATGATCATGTGGGAGGAATGACATTTGCAGAGCCCTCCTCCCCCCTGGCCAGGCAGTCAGGAAGTTTCTCTTTATTCCTAGTTTCCCCCCATACCTTCCAAATGGTTTGAAATCAGTTTTCTTAAGGTAAGTAGTACTCAGTTACACAAATGTAACAAAACACAATGAAGTGATCATCTCTAAAGGTCTTGCCCTGATGTAAGGCTGAAAATATCAGGAAAGCTGAGCTCCCACTCCTTTACTGAGATGGAGGTTTCTCATACTGTGACAGCACACAGCACAAACACTGCTCTTAGTCTGCTCATCTCACCAAAACAAGTCATTGTCATCAAGAATGCTGAGCAAAACACGCCTGCCTCCAGAGCAGAAAATGATTCCTGGTGATAGCAGTTCACATTCTCACCATTCTCCAAGAAAAGCACTGCTTTTCTTTGCATTTAATCAAATATCCTCAGAACTTCATAGCTTTTCACCCAAAGATCTCCAAGCAATTTCCAAGTGTTAATTAAGTCTTGSTTGCTTGTGAAACCAAGAGTGGAATCATTTGCTCCCCAGAACAAAGAAAACCTAGGCAAATTCACAGTACAGTCTCAGCAGATCAGATTTGCAGTCCATTATTCACTAACTTGAACAATTTTGCATTAATTCACAGGACTTACCACATATTTTTCAGTAGCTGCTTAATTTTCCATTTTACTGAGTTGAAGACCACCTGTGCAGGTTCATCTGCCCTCTTCAATGCCTTGCCATTGCCAAATCCATGCCACTGTTGCTCACCAGAATAAACTACAGCCAGCAAGAACTGACACAAAACACTGACAATTCTCTCACCACCACCACTTCTTTCTTGTGATCCAAAATGCAGCCTTTACCCACATTTAAGACACATGTTTACAAGTAAAGGTTTTTGCATTGACTTGAAATTTTCTCCACTTCCAAGTAGCTGATGGCAATCACATGAAATTTTACTTGCAGGTCACAAKTTGAACCCTTCAGTCTCCTTTTCAATAAAATATATCTAAAAACTATCATTTACAAGCTAGTGCTTATTCTATAAAAATTGCTGTCCTGCACAATTGGACTTGAATATTCAGGAGAAGGAAAGCCCAACCTTTCTTTTTCTTAGCAAGAAAAAGGACTTGCTACCATAAAATGTCTGTTTCAAGACAACTACACTTCATGTCTTCTCAGAACTCTTACTTCCTTTCTGACTTTGATCACATAATAAGGGTCTGCCTCTGTGGTCTTCCCTCACTGTCCTGACCTGTTGAAGTTGTAATCAGATACTTGGTAAATGAGCAAACTGGCCTTTGAAGCATGACTTGGAATAAGCAGATCATTATTCTGTTTTGCACTCAGCACTATGYTTCTGCTTATCATGTTTGTTGCAGTGATCCCTGTACTTTTCAAGAGCTTACATCTCAGTGAAAATTCTTCTATTTCCTTGCACTCACTGCTTCTGCTCAGCAATGACACTCTTCAGTATCCTGCCAGAACTAGTGGGGACTCCCAAGATCCACCCAAAATTTTGCTACAATTAAAACAAGTCCAACTACATAAGATAGACTTTCTCAGGAACAGTTACCAGCCCTTGGTCAGTTGCAAAACCTCCTTGCTAACTTAGCTTTTCCTTTTCTTACCTTTGCTTCCAAAGTGAACTTCTTCAACAGATCATCTTCCCAAACAGGCCTCCTTCTCTTAAAGGAAAGATTTCTTCACATATTATTAAATAAAAAACTTCAGTTGCAAAAAATATTTCCTCTTCAGAAACAGAGGTTGTTTAGTGTTACTTCTTCMTTTTCCTACAATCAGTTGCAGTCACACTCAAATCTCAGAAGTCACCTTCTGTGATATGCCCATCAACAAGCTAATTTGAGTGTGCTTCTTTAACAAACCAGGACAACTCTTTATGACACTTTATCCATCTAACAACTTTCCTGAGTGATTACAGCACTTTCTTACTTTCTTGAGGGATTTCTAGTTACTCTTCCCCCAGAAACGTTGGGCCACAGGCAGAGATGCTCCTAACAGCATCAAAAAGCAGGTATCTCTGTGCTTGCACTGACAGCTGCTCTGTCATTTCAATGAAACAGTCTGAGGCACATCAGTGATCAGACACCTTKAGAATTGGTCTAGACACATGATTTCATTTCCCCCATTGTCATTTTAAAAATCCTCTTTCCCATGCACTAACTCACAGTAAGTCATTAAGAATGGAAACACTATCCTCACAGTAATACCAGAACAAATTCATACAGTGTGCCTTCCAAACCTCCTTTCCTACTCCAAAACTGCCAGAACTGTAAATTCATACACTTTAATAGCTTAAATCCAGGATGTCACTCTCAAAAGTATTGTTGAAGCAAAACCAAACTACCCAGTCACTGTGACAAAACAACAGAGAGAACTGCAGTGGAGACACCATGAACTTCCTTGCTTTTTGGTCCTGAGCTACTGGAATGTTATATATTTGTGTATATATATTGGAATGCCATATATATGGTCACAGACAACCAGAAGGCAATTCCTACTGCACTCACACAGAGCAGAAATGCAACAGCTTTACCCCCTCTTCTAAAAGGAATGTCTTGTTATGCTTCTTAGGCCCATCAAGCAAGCTTTCAGATTCAGCTTTGCTGGTCAATTTAAAACAASAGTCCTAGAAGTAAATTAAAATACAAATACCTGGTTTTATAATGCACATTAATCCGGAATAAGGATCATATTCTTGGATGAATTAAGAAAGGAATCCAATTCACCATGCTGTGCCAGGGAGAGCAGGGAATAAAAATTATTAATGGCACAGCATGGTGAATTCCTTCAATAAAATGTTTGTCTGGTGGATTTAGAGGAGGRGATGAAAGTTTCTGGAGCCTGAATTAAAGAGTTTGGATGGTATAGCATGTTAAAGAGAAACCCCAGGTGGGTAATTTAGGTTCTGGAAGATGTAGGTGGAAGAAAATCAGAAACTCCTTCATTAGCACCTACAAATAGGTCTCCTGTCTCCAAAAGCACTGCTCTGTCTCTGCTGTCAGTTGCATTTACACCTAAACCCTCACAACCTTCCCCATTTGCAGAACCCAACAGCACCACAGCCAGACAGAAAGAAGCACCATGGAAAGGGAATTTAATGCACCAGTCATGTGTGAAGAACAGACCCTTGGCACTGGTGTTCCTCCCCCAACTCTCCCCTCAGTGTGCACACTCCCATAGAATGAGCCTGTAATACACATTTCAAGCCACTCAGTGTTATTTTCCAGACAGTTTTCTCCATGCTGGATCCCTAATGGAAGTCATGCCTGTAAAACAAAATTACTTGTTTGAATCTCTTCCTCCAGGGCTGACTGAGTACACAAAAGTCATCCATAGGAACAGAAAATTACTCCAACATGTGTGAATCTCCAGTGTCTGAAGCTGGTTGAGAAGGCAGAGCTATCACTTTGTGTAATAAAGAAATAACATGGCAGATGTTACTGTATCAAGAATAGTGGGAGTGGGAGAATCCAACAATACTGCCTAAACCACGGGCCAAGAAATAAGGGAACAACACTTCTGCTGTGGGGCACACTCTGCCTCACATTGCTGTTATGACATGCTTCTCCTTGCCTCTTTCCAGAGAGTAACAGCCACAGCAGTCAGGGACTGAGGGGTAAAGGAATTACTCTCTGCATGGGGAAGTTCATAAGATCTTTGCCAAAACCCTTTTAATTAACAGAGACTTACTGCTGGACAAAATTAGCTCACAAGAACTTGAAGGCTGCTACTCAATATTGAATTTTCTCCAACAAGGAAGAGAGTACAAACAAGAGACTTCCCTGTCAGCATTAAAAAAAATCCCATGAACTAAAATAAATCAACAATTCATATGTACTGAAATTACCTTGGTTTCTCCTTACTGTTTGCCTTTCCTATTGCACATGCCATCTGTTTTAAAGCAAACTGTCTCATATTTCCACAAGATATTCCACTACTCCTGTAAGAGTAGAAAGAMTGCTCTCAAGAGCTCCTTAAAGTCTGAAATTGTTGTGTGCCTCCTTTTGCTTAGCAGGTTTGAGACTAATTCCAGAAGTAGGAGAACACCTCTCCTGCAATTCTGCAATTTGGCACAGGTCAGATTCCAGAAGACCTTAAGCTTAAGGATTTTAGCAGCATTCAGAAAGAGTTGTGACCTGGTCTSTTGCAGAACAGTCCCACTCCCTTTGCCTCTTTATGGGGGTGTAGGATGCCTGCTAGTGSCAGCTGTTCCCAGCCTTCCAAGCATGCTGATCACATCCTTGTGTCACCTCCTRAAGCCTTCTTTCTACAGTCTAGGAACCTTTCTGAAGCTACATCTWCACAAGCTGTCAAAGTTATCTTCCAGAGGATCATGGCAGCCATAACAAATGAATGGTACCTCACAAAGTGTGTGCTACACTAAAAAGGAAAATAAATCCACGGTACTTGGACATATATCTACAAGAACAACAACTAGCTGCAGGCAAATTGTCCCTGTTCTCCATTTCCTCATGTCTGCAGGAGACTCCATTCACTCTTTACCTCACTGCTGCTGCTTTATCTTCCTGGYAGCAAACAACTGCTCCTACAGCCTCTCAAGAGAGGTACCTGAAACAAAACTAGACCTAGCATCCTCTTTCAGATGACCTCTGGGACAACTTCAAAGTACCATGAGGCACCTTGTTGTTAAACAAGAGTCATAACACTCTCAAATTAACTGGAGAAAAATTGATTCCCTGTGCTGCAGTGTGTCTCTTGGTGTAAACTCACCTGCACAGTGAGCCATCCCAGTGGACAGCTCTGTTCCTAGAAAATCAACCCTTGCAGCCAGCAGAGGAACACACACACAGTGCAGTGTCCAAGCTCCAAGGTGCATCCCAGAGCCCCACTGCACAACAAAGCACAGTGCAGCTTGCAGCAAGACCCYTCTTGGCAAGTTTCCATTCCACAGACCTCCTAAATTAAACACATTTACACTGATGTACTAATCCCCACTTCCATTATTGATGATCATGACTAATCAAAGTAKTAAGTTTAAAACAAGGAAGTCTTTAAAACCCACAAATGTAACTCATGATTAAGATTTTGYTGTTATTTTCAATTTCAGAACTACTCACATCTCAGCTCTGCTCCTGTCATAAACATCCCTGAAGGCTCTGCTGCCCAGCCACCGACTCCTTACCTTCCTTATCACAGCCTTACCAGATTTCTTCCCCACCCCAAAGAGCATTTCCACAGTGCTTCTGTTTTCCAGCTATGGTTTTCAGAAGTGCTGCTCTCAGTTAAACTTCTGCTTAATATTAAAGCCCTTTTCAAAWATGTAATATGAAATTAGTTGGAATCCAGCTGGGGAGGAAACAGGATACACTGGTTTAGCAAAGTATTATTCCAGAYAAACAAAAGACACTGAGTAAAGATTTTAAAAAATAACAACCAGAAATTTTTCCATGAACTGAAAAAAAAGAAGTATAAGGATGGGAAATTTTGTATACAGGACAACTTGGGGTTGGATTACAGGCAAATCCTGGACCTTGATAACAACCTTCCAATCCCAAGCATTTAATTTCTTTCTACTACTGTAACACTCCATGAGATAACTTGCAAAAACAACTTTCCACACATCTATTACTCAAAAGTGAACACTTTGAATAGCAAATGGACAATATTAGAAATTAACATTTCCTGCCATCCCAAACTCCTYAGAAACTGAGAAATTCTGAAGGAGGGAATACCAGGAAATCTAAACTCATCACTTATTTTAAGCACTTATMCCAACAACAGTCCTGTAAAATAATCCAAAGCATATGATTCCAACACAATCTCMCACCCAGAAAATACTGGTAATGAGAAAACAAGTAGATGAAAGACTACTGTCAATTGAGGGTTTAAACTGGTCATCCCAGCTCCTGTGACCTGTATCAAAAACCCTTCCTAAAAACCCAGGAGGTAAATTCAAACAGATATTATGTCAGATTGCCTATGTTAGAATATTTATGTTTTAAGCAGTATTAATATCTAAGTGACTACAGGCAGTGAATGTGATCTTTACTGCAGCTTCCACAACAGATTAATGACTTGGATGCAGTTAACACACAAAAGCTTAAAACTTCCATTACTTCAGAGCATAAGCTTRAGAAGGACATGCAGCCTCTTGGTCTTGTCATAGCCCTGATATCAGCCCCAAGAGGACAGGACTTCCTCAGAGGAAGGCACTGCTGGACAGCACTGGCCTAAGACATCAATCTCTACTGCCCAGCAACCAAAGCTTTGATGCTCCCCATGTGAAAAAAGGCAGGTGGATCTCTGCTCCTGAGAGTAAGGGATATGATGGAGAGGGATGCTGAGCTGATGTATCCTGCTCTAAGTGATTCCTGATTCAGTCCAGGCCTCCAGGTTCTCCAAGGCTGGGCCCAGTGGGGATGCTCTAGSTCTCAGCCATAGCTTACCTGTGGTTTTGCACCCACACATCCCTTGATTGTCTATGAACTAATGAACTCTGCAGTCTCTCTCACCAAGTRCCTTGCCATAGTTGACAGCAAGTAAGCTTCTTTGAGAATGATGGAAAGAAGAGTTGGCAGAGACTTGTCACATGGGTTATTTCCCAAATTGCCCAAAAAGGAGGGAAGTGGAGGAAAGCTCCCTGTATTTTCCTCTAATTCCCTAAATGGAAAGGTATCTTTCTTGTGTCATCTCAACGTGTTCATTTGAAGATTTCATACTCAATTGTCATGTCAGCAACAATTCTGAGCAGAAATTTTGATTTGCTAAAATGGAAACAAATATTTAGTTGTGGAAATATACCTTTTTTCATAGAGAATAGGAGCCACTTTCACTCCACCTTCCACAAAGTACAGATTGGCTTGCCACTCTCAAAAGCACTGTACCAACCCACCTGTTCCCACAAAACAACCTCAGAACATCTGCATCTCTGCTGTACTGAAGTTAGGAGCTGGACACACTCAGCCAAGTCTCCCACAGTGAACAAGTTTCCTCTCCACCAACACTGCAAGCTGCTGTTCTGCAGATCAAACAGCCAGCTTCCCCAGGTAAGAYAGCTCCTTCCTGGAAATGGAACACAGAGCTGCCTTATCTCAGGAAAGGGAAGATAAAAGGTCACTAAGTAGCAAAGTTCTCACCTTGAAAGCTTTGCCCCTTGATTGACATGGAACAACCAAGGTCATGGAACTTCTAATCAGATGCCTGCATAACTACTAAATCACTCTTAATTCTATCAGAGAGCCAAGACCTCGCTGGAAAGGCAAAGCAAACAAAGAAGCCAATGAAGCCTCCTCTGTTGCTGGAGAAAATTGGTAATTAAAAGTCATGAGTGCACCAAAGAGTGAGGGAACAGCATCACAGTCGCTGCTCAGTACTCAGGAGTGACTTGCATACAAAGCAGCAGGCTTATCTCCCTAGGGAAATTACAGGGTACTGTGTTAGACAGCAGTGTGGAGAGGAAAAACAGGGGAAAATAGAGACACAGAGAGAGAACTCCTGTATCATCAAGAGCTTCATTTACCCCACAGAGAGGGACAGCACTGCCAACCAGGCCCAAGTCTCAGAAGGGCTTTCCACATGTTTAAGGCAGCTCTAGAAAGCCTTCTCCCAGCCTTAGATCATGAAGTGTTCCCCTACTTTGAAGAGCAAAATGAAGTAGACCTTGTGTTCAACCTAATCCAGCTCACAAACAGCCCCTGCCCAAACAAAGACCATTCCAGTGGAAAACCTTAACCTCAATAACCTGAGCTCAGCCTTAGAGACTGCTCTTTGTCTAGAGGCTACCCTTCAAAATATCCTTATCAGAAATCACAGAACTTCAATTTACCCTTAAAAAAACCTTCCAAAACTCAAAGACAGAACGTCATGATCCTGCTCACATCATAAGAAATTAAACTAGATAGTCATGGGACCTGCTGAAACCAAAGCATRTGCTTTTACTGATTAGACTGTGAGAAGATAAATGCTGATCTGTTTCCTTCCCAATGACAGACCACACCATCTCAGAGCACTGAGATGTCAAAGTTGGCACTGGACAGAAAAAGGCACCAGTCAWTTGTAAGCAAACACAAGAATCTCTCTGATCTGCTATACAGACAGCCTTAAAGATCCAATCCTAAAGATAATCACATACAAGAGGTGCCAAGTCTGGACCAAATCCTTGAAGAGATGGACTCTGATGGATTATGATACTGTGGCAAGWAACCCAGTCTTACCCAGGGCACTCAGCCCTTCCAACACACAAAAAGGGAAGTGTGAAACACCAGAAGCCCAAAGAGAACAGTTTGTACATTGCAGAGATCAGAACAAAGAGACATTTTCTACTTCACTGCTTCAAGTACAATGACTCAAAAAGACACATCTTCAAGATACTCTAAATTACAWTGCCTCCCCTTCAAAACATGAAGGAATAAGGGATAAGTGCAGCAGAAGCAGTAATGCAATTTGTGACATAAAAAATTAATATTTTTTTAGTCATTAATAAAAATGAATAAAAAATTAATAACCAACAATCTCTGGCAAACTGCAGCCATTTCATTATGCTTAACTTTGACAGACTCAAATCTAATAAACTCATATTGAAGTGCATCTGGTCTTTTTTCATCTCTTTTCTGAACTTCCATTGTTTACCAACCCAGTGCCCTTTCCCCTTCACTGCTGCACCCTAATTCCAGCACTCTGTTGTGCAATGCTAAGCACCCAACCCCCCAGGAGAGCACCTTACCTGTTGAAAATATCACCTGACACCTTTTGMAGATACTGAAGTGCATCTGCCACCTGCTGCACAGCCTCCTCCCTGCGCAGGTCTGGCTGGATCAGGGGCACTGAGTATGTCTGCCCTTCCAAAAAGTGCTTCTGGGCCACTGTGGCCATTGTACCTAAGGGAAAGAACAAATAGGTCACTACACATTAAACACACTGCCATTTTATCACAGCAGTTATTCAGGGACTGCTTCTACTTTCTGCTCCACTAATTATTTTAGAAAAGCATTTGCAACAGAATTGGTAAGCTGAGGAAAAAGGCACAAGTAGTAAGGCTGACATTGGATTTTTAATGCATTCAAGGCAGCTACAGTGAGGTGAGACTCTCCTGCTTATCTGAATGATCTTGGAAACCATAATTTTACTTTAGCATGCTAAAGCAAACAAATCTCTGCTCAGTACTGTGCTGAAAACAAAGACCAGAGTTAGAAGCCAAGTCAGTTCAGAGTGGCAATAAGACTCATCACAAATCACCCTGTCCCCTCCTCCCTTTCCTCATATTCCACATGGATATATCTCAGGTCATCCAACCCTATTAGCAAAAGGCAGTATTTCACCTTACACTTCTGCTCCAAGAAACACACCATCAGGCCCTTCCAAAAACAGAAGCCATGAAATGACAAGGCATGCATGGGCACACACCCCCTTGCTCCAAGTAGGTTAATGAGAGTTCTTCCATTCTGACACTCCCAGGAGCAGCTCAGCCAGGAGAAGGTCACTCACCACCCAGGTTTCCATCCTGAGCTTTGCTCATCTCTCCCTCAGCAATTCCCAAAAAGTTGGCCTYCCATGTTTTTACTCACAAAAATAACTAAAAAGTTCCTGAGACTTGGAAGAACATAAAGAGGAAAAAATCAATTTCCCTGAGCACATTATAAGTTGTAAACTCACAAATACATTTCTATTAGGAAATTCTAAAGAATGAACAGAGTATCCATACAGTTTTCTAACCCAAACTCTACTGCTAGGTCTGCACAACTCCTTCCAAAYTTGTTTTCTCTGTGTCTCTTCTCATTCAGGCTGTAAAAACCAGACAGTTTACAGGTGCTCATTACAGGGTTTCATCACACACAGCTCCATACATCTATATAAGAAAATATTTATTAAGCTGAGAAGAAGCAAAACAAAGGAGGATGAAAACCCAAGGTATCAGAAACAGACAGGGATGCACCAGATTCCCTGTGTGGTACTTGGAAGTCTGCAGGAGCCAGTTCAGAGAGCAGTGCTGTGTGCAACCTGCATTCCTGGCTCCACAGCAGTGCAGGCTGAGAATGACACAGAAACACAGCCCATACTGGAGAAATTCACAAATCAGGAGCCTGAAGAGAGATAGTCACAACATAAAAAAACAGTTTAATATGTGAAAATTAGAGGGGTCTTTACACATTCCTTCAATTCCTTATCTTGCTTCACAAAACAAAGAGATAACAGATTAGACTTGCCTGCAGCCATTTCTGTATATTTAAGAAACATCACCCTCTYCAAATTTTTCCTTTAAGATGATACCACAGTAGGGTAGGAAAAGCTTTCTGTAAACGTGATGTGACTGTTATTTAAGGGTATTCTTTTGGGATGTGGGGTTTGCTGAGTTGTTTTGGGGTTTTTTGTTTGTGGGGCTGTTTAGTAATGAATCATATGAGATTTAAGAGTATGTAGAAGCCTTTCCATGGTTAACAAATTTGCAAGATCAAGCCCAGCCATTACAAAGCTGGCTCTGCTGCCAGTCTAGGAAGCCTAGACCTACTCTGTTTCATTTCATGCATCACTGGCAGCAAGACTCTGTATCTGCACTCTTTAGCAGCAATGTTTGCACACTGATTAGTCTTCTTGACTGGGCCTGCTCTGCAGACAGGAAATTATTATTTAGAGCTGTAAAGCATACAAGTTAATCTGAGATGAGTACAGCTAATTTTGAGACAGCAGTTTTTGATCTGCTGACCACAATCAAGCTTCAATATTTTTCCTTTCAAAGCTACTATTTGACTGCCACCATGGAATAAAGGGGCCAGATAACACAGCAAGGACGTGGTTATGAGTTACTCTGGCCCCAGCAGCAAAAGGAGTTYATAATCCTCCCTGCCACTGCTCAAAACTCTGCTGTTGCATCAGTGCTCCTGATGTTTGGGATGCCTATTTTTAACTCAAATCAGCTCAATGACCCAATTTACCACAGCCAGATAAACAGCTGTAATTGTCCAGTCATAAAACATAGGGGTAAGAAGGAAACTTCTGAAACTTGTTTTATTATCAAAACCATTCCTGTGTAAAGGTAATCCTGAGAAAGCCAAGATTTTCACCTCTTGAGGCCAGAKAAGATTGTGTAGCCCCAATATGATCTCTCAGACTCTCACCAATCCTAATTCTCCTAGTGTCCTTCCTAAAACCAAGCTCAGTTCAGCTGCTGACTGCCAGATGCTCCCACTCAGGAGCAGTGCTCCTACAGCTACTCCCAAAACATTTCTTTCCCTGCAGTCAGAAGCTACAGCCTCTCCTTCAGGTCCCACTGCTCCCTTGCAAAGAGAGGAGCCCCMAGWACTGGGCAAAGCAGGAAAATSCCTGGGTGCTCCTGCTCACMCTGTCACAATTTATCTGTTGGTAARYATCACCTTCACAGGTTCTCCATGAAGACTCTCAAAGGAGCTTCAGGTTCTCACCTTTCCTAAAAGTGGAGAAACATGGCAGACTCTGGAAATTACAGAGATAGATACAAGAGACAATTCTTTCTGTGCAAGAGAACAAGTTGGAGAGCTATAGCAAGGAGGAGGGAAAACAGCAACAACTAAATGACTAGACTTGGGCACAATCCCATGCTACAGCTGCTATTTGTTACCTCCTAGGACCAAATGAATTGGAGAAATAAGCCAGTTTTACAAACTATTTGAGTAAAGGCCACCACGTGGTTAGAATAAAAGGAGAATTGCTTCACTTAACAGAGAGAGACTGCAGGAATAAGTAATATTTTAAAAGGGAAATTCCAAATATTCCCAGCAGAAGTCAGGAAGGAAAGCAAAGACTGAACATCACTCAGTAAGACTGACTCTTCCTTTACCTCAAACTCCAGTGCACTGAGAAGGAAGCAGCACATTTTCTTGCCATGCTTCACTATCAGAATTAGTTCATAAAAAATAAAAAAGTGAGTGCTGGGTGTTAAAATATGTCAACTCTYCTACCCTATCCCATGGGTGCCAAGCCCTCATGTAACATGAACAGCAAAGGTGCAAATAAACTGTTTATATCTTACACACAGAAGGGACTTCCAGCAAAGCAACAAACTGGTTCCAGAATCACTCCAGAATCTTACAGAGGGTGTGTTCCTGCAGGAAGCACAGCAATGCTGGAATTATGACAGCTGACAGGAAATACTCWGATGCTACAGTGAGAAATGGACACATACCCAAAGAAAGTATGAGTCACAAAACCAGATGTCAGGTCATCCAAGAGATTTAATCATTAGTGGTGTGACCACCAATGGGTCACACAAAGCAGAAGAAGCAGCAACACAGAGCTTTTCTTTTCTTTTTTCTTGCCTTTTTTTTTTTTTTTTTGTGATCAAAGAGGCTCTGAAAAAGAGCTGCAGCATCTGGGGGCTCCAGCCAGTTTTTATTCAATTATTTTTCCTATGTCAACTTTCATGATCAAGACAAATATGCTCTGGTGTTATATAATAACYTCATTTACCTTATTAAAGTGAAAAAGGTTGTTTTCTCACTGCACCACCTGCTTCCAAGTGCTATGTTCTGATTTGGAAGTTCTGACTAAAGCTCCTGACTGCTTAGATTTGCACTTCTGCCTGAAGCTGTCTGTGCCTCTCACCTCAGGCAGGCTGCTCCAAAGCTCCTCAGGGCTGGTGGCTATTCCTCCACACTCAAAGCTGTTCTCCCTCTCAGTTCTAACACTCACACTGGCAAGAGCTGAGAGAAACAGCAGGAGTGGGAAACAATCAGCCTCCACCAGACTGTCTGGCCTCTCCAGAAGACCTAAACCAGGCTGAGCACTTCAGGGTTTCCAGGCATTCAGAACCAACAACTGGGCTTGCTCTTCACTCACCACAGCCAAGTCTAATGCTTGGAGGGACACGTGGAGCTCTGCCCCTGGAAAAGAAAGTATATAATTCACTGCTCTGGAYAGAGAAACACTCCACCTGCTTTCCTCACCTCCCTCCATAAGAATAATTACATTCTCATGTTAARGCAAGCCCTGAAGAACTTGTTACAGAGCAAACAGTTTGTAAAAGAAGCAACACTTCCCTAAGTTCTTTAGAAAATACTGTTCTATGGAGGATTGACTACTGGGATGATTAGCTAAAAATAAAACAACCCYACAACCTTAAAATATTTTAGTTTTTCAAAGGAACATAAAAAAAGGCAATATTAAAAAAAATAGCATGGCTGTCCTTAACACAGGCAGAATGTAAAGCTGCATACAAGCACTTACCAGACATGTACTTTGCTGGGAAAGTAAAGGCAGAATAAGGCAAGCCATCAACAATACCTGCTTCCTTAGCATGCTTCAAGAAGCTAAAAAGAGCAGGCTCAGGGGAGAAGAGGGATTAAATACTTTGAAAAAAATCAGTGTGTATACTTCAAAGCTACAATGGCTGCTTTAGCAATTACTGTGCTGCTGCTTCTGTCACTGCACTGGAAAGGCAGCAAGAACTGGAGGCCTTTAATTCCCACAGGCAGTAGCATCTCCAAAAAGAAGTGACAGGCTATCTCTAACCCTATGTGTCTCTTTTACAGGATCCTACTAAAAGATCAATGCCTTGTAGCCACCTGTGAGGACACAGGGATTGGCAATATGCAATAAAACACATCTGCATATACCTCAACACACTCCACTACCACCAGTATGGTTCCAAAGTGGGGACAGACCAAACCACAAAGGAACTGCAGTTTAACATCAAACACACTCAATAGATGGAGCACACAGGCTCTGGGCAAGGCTTATCAGAAAGTGCTGTCTCCTCTGACAGAGGAAAGTCACATCCATAACTTGGTTAACCACAACAAGTCATCCCAAATTCCCCCCTGAGAGTAATTTCTTACATTATACTTTCTACATAATACACATAATACTTTCTACCATGTTTACCTGGACAAACATTTTCCCCTGGTCAAATCTGCTAGCATATTCAAGTCATACCTTGATTGTTCWGGAGGCTTGCCTACAGGCTATCCCAACAAAATATCAGAATTAAATCCTCTAAGGAGAAAATAAAAACAATATAAAAAGTTAATTATGAYACCTTGCCCTCCACAGATAAAGCACACTCCTGTGAGTTTACCAGTTGCAAAAACAGAGAACAGTATTTTAAAAAGAGACTTGAAAAGCTAGAAAAGCTAAATATGCCACTGCATATGAAATGCTGCTCAGAGCACGATAAGGCAGCGTGTGCACACACACTCTCACAGATGCAGACACTGAAACAAAGGCTAGAAATTGCTCAAAGGCAGCACAGGAGCCTACATACAAGTCTATTATATGCAGCAGACAATCATTCTGCCCTGGGCTGACATTCATGGGAGGGGATGAAATTCAGTGCTCCAGCAGAGCACACAAGAGGTAACTCTCCTGCATAGGACAGCAGGATGCATTTCCAGCAGTGAGATGAGAGGCTCACCACAGTCCCTGTGCTGATCCAACTTCACCCTTTCTTTGGGGAAGCAAGGTGGGGGCAGGAGAGAAGCACTTTGGTAAGTTAAGACGATGAAAGGTCTATTTATATTTTTTTAATTAACAATCTTCTACAATGTTATTAAGCAGCAATCAAAGATGCAGATGCTACTGATTTGATTGGCAAGAAGCACACTGTGCTGTATATTAAGGAACTCTGTCCCTATAAATAGGTCTAATCACCATCTGAAGGCTGCAAGGCAGTGATGAAAGAAAGCATTAATTAGCCCCTAATTAGGCCCCGTAGCAGGCTGTACTCCACCAGGGTGCTCCTGTTACTAGATGTCTCTCATAGTAGCACCCTCAAACTCCTTTGTAGATGTTGCTGCTTTGGTCTTAAGACCTCTAGTAGCTATTTGAGACAAGAGTGGGGTTTCTCCATCTTTGGAGTGCTTGGCATTGGCTGTGATTTTGCCTCCCAGTGCTATTTCTGGAATTCTGTCCATTCCAGCTGTCCCACCCTGCCCACTATCAAGGAGTGAAATAAACAGGGGAGCTGGAGCTCCCCAGACACAYGTGAAAAACGCCAATCACTTGTTTTCAAAATTTTAAAAGTTTAATAGAAATAAAAATGGTTATAAAAATAGTAATACAATTAGAGTAATAATAATTTGGACAATCAGGATTTAGGACAATATGAGACAACAGAGACAAAGAGTTACGGACGTCYGGGTACCTTGTCTGGGCAGCACAAGCCCGAAAAAGGACACGGTCTAACAAAAGGAGTAATCTTTTAAGAGCAATAGCCTGTTGCATATTCATACACCTCATACATGATGCATAAATTCCATTCAAACACAGGATTCTGTCTGGTCAGTGTCAACTTTTTCACCTAATCCCCACAGCGCCAAAGAGGCTGAACGGAGCCCATTTCTTCTTGTTAGGAAAGTAATAAATTCTTTTCTCTGAAAGATTTAGGTGTCCTGTGGTTGTTTATCTGATAAGAGTGTCTCCTTTAAACAAAGCATTTTACATAGCATAGTTTCTATTTTAACAATTTCTTTTTAACCTAAAACTATACAGTACTTAAGAGAATTAATACAGCATTACTTGCTAACACAACACATATAATATTCATTTTAATATTTGCGAAAAGCCAATCATAAAATACATGCATTTCTCACACAYAGAAACTGGCAACAAGGGCAGGAAAGTGAAAAACTTGAGAAGCCATCATTCCCCCTCCCTCTCAGCAGCAGGAGCACACACAACCCAATCTACATCACAAGGTYGCTTTAGCCACAGCTTCAAAAGCCATTTCTGCTCCTCCCCTCCAGCTTTAGAGGGTATTTGCTCAACCTCAACCTTTCAGCCYATCCTTACAGCACAGCATTACCTCAGAAGAATACCAGCAACAAAAACTCCATGTAGAAAATGAATCCTACAGGGCATCTCCTGCTCCCACAGCTGCTCATTGATATGGGACACCCTGAACAGCCAAACCCTTTTCAAAAGGAGMCAAACTCACATCTCACCATGGCCCTGCAGAAGCAGTAGAGCACTGAGGCACCTGACAGTCAGCAGGACTAGCTGGAGAAAAGCACTGGCCTGTCAAAAATCTGCTTCTGRAAACATGGGCCCAGCATTTAAGGCACCTCCTTCTCAAGAAGCCAGGGCCTGTTAAAAACACCTTTGGCTCAGACACTTTGCTTTGAAAGAAAGAGCAGTGGCAGCCACTACAGGTGAAATCCCCTTACCCAAAAAACTACTCAGAGCCACTCAGATTTGTTGCTTTGTCACTACTGGCATATTCTGTTGCTTTAAGTATTATAAAGTATATGGCAGTGTTGTTGCCTTGTATATGTTGCTTTAAGTATTATAAAGTATATGTCAACAGTTCTTATTATCATTATGCTGCAAGGATCCTGTGGCTTCTGAGCACCATACCTTCTTGCTGTGATTCTTCAGGATCCTTGCAGCAGCCATCTGACTCCTGTTGCTGTCTCCTCTTTCTGATCTCTGCCTCTTCTCTCACTCCGCCCTTTTATACTGGTGGTCTTTAATTGTTTGTGTGAGTGTGGTGCTTGATTGGCTCCAGCTGTATCTTACTGGGGAGATGATTATTGTGGCCTCTTACAATCCTTCCTACAATATTCCACTTAGGCTTATGAGAAAGAACCAAAATTTGAGATCTCAGAGCCCAGCTTTACAATAGCATGTGGCAACTCCTTGGCAAAATACTTGACATTTAAAGATGGATTAGAGACAACAAATTACATTGACTCTCCAGAGAGAGAATGCTATTACATTTTAATTTTTTTTAAAGAGAATCTGAAAAGTAGAAACTTAAAAGAATTTGGAGGTGCACTTCAATCCTGCCAGCTCCATAAGCCAAGACCCCCTCTAAGCCACTGCTGCCTTCAGGACAATCTTTCCCCTCAGCACAGAGCTCTGTTTGTGMAGCACAGGCAGCCTCCCTCACTGCATCACCTTGCTGTGAAAGCCCTGTCCTCGAAGAACAGGCTGAAATTCATTTCCTCCAGCTGGATACATAAAGCTCATTTTGACAGACAGATGTTGATAAATTAATCAGATAATCCCCTCTGCAACTGCCACCTTTGGCTCCCATCAGTCATGGAGACAAACAGATGCTGGAATGAACAAYTGACCTGATCCCAGGGCAGCATATACAGCTGACCACAAACACTCTGCTAATTGCCTTCCTACCACTATTTATTACAAAGGAAGCCTAAACAAACAGCTTAGCTACACCTGTTCTGCAAACCTCATAACTAAAGTTGAGAATCCCATCCCAAACGTGCAGACACAGCTCCTTTGATGTCCTAAGTGGGGGCACTTTGGTTTTGTATGCCTGAAGTACACAGAGGGCACTGGCTATGCAAAGTCCTCTAGAGAGGCATTTCTCTGCAATAAGGAATTTTAAACAATGGGATTCCAAAACCAGGCTAACCAGAATGCTGCTGCAGAGCTTCCTGCAGAATGTCTGGAGCTTCTCATCCTCACTATCAGACCACAACAATACGCACTTTCAGGAACACCCCATGTCCAAAAAAAAAAAAAAAAAACCAAAAAAAAAACCAAAAACAAAAACCCAAACAACGACAAAAAAAAAAAGTCAGCTAATTTTGCCCTCTAATTTTCTGATGCAAAATGAGCTCCACCCTCCTGCAGAGGGACCTCAGCTGCAGATCCAACCACTGCCACAAACCATAACTTGCAGTGTCCTGGTTCTCACCTCCACATTCAGCACCCTCTGCTCCARAGTTCTGGGGTTTTACAGCCCCCAGGCTCCACGTGCAGCACTACAACAAAGCCTTAGACATTCAGTTAAGGAAACAACTAAATCAAACCAGGGAGCAGATTAATTCCTGCCTGTTTTATGCATTCAAAAGCAAAGGCAGTGCTTGCATTTCTAGAAGATGACAGGAGAAGTCACTAAAGAGGGAATGCCTTCAAGTGTGTTCACATTTGCTAGAAGGAATATCCCTACAGAGTGGCCTGATTGACAGGAGCTGATGAAAAGCTGGGTCAAAAAAATGGCACCTGGATGAAGTATTTTCTGGGAAAGGTTATCTCGTGAGGGAGTCTAAGCAGAGCTGGTTAGCTACAGAAATTGCTTTTCTGACTGATAAAAATGATTCCCTTCAATCTCCTACACCACAGCCATGGGAAACATAACAATTTCAGACATAATCCTCTTCTTCCTCTRCACATTACCTTTAATCTAAAAAAATGTTATAAAAAAAAATCTGCCTTGCTTTCAGGATTACCTCAATATTATTTTTCCCCAGCCCTCAATTCCTACCCTTCCCTTTCACTCCCCAAGCTGAGCTTGATGTGACCACAGTCACCTGGTATTCCCAGAAGCCAGAYTGCAGAGTAGCTCCCAGGAATTATCTGCTTTCAGTTTTCTGGCCCAAGAACCCCTGAGCTGAGAGAACAGCACTTTGCATCTGAAGGAATGAAGATTTAAAACTCAGTTTAAATATCTGCAGTGATAGAAGAAGGACAGATGCTAAGAATAGCAGCCTGTGCTGCTCCAGGCATTCCTCAGGCACCCTTCTGCCTCAGGCTCCGGAGCTGTGGCTGTTTCCCCCCCATCCAAAGCATCCCAGGAATACACAGATATATCAGGCAGCCTCTCTATCCCAGCTTTACTACTCAGACAAGACAAACATCATGAAATATCAGGAGAACTTATCAGCCAACCTTCCTAAAATAAGCAAGGGCAAGTTGACTGGAGCAGCACCTCTGGTTCCCAGAGAACTGTCATGCAGAAAGGTCTCTACAAGGACATGCCAAAGCCACTTTGCTTCCAGGCCCTGCCCCTGGCAAGAGCAGCACTCCTTGCTCTGCTTCCTCTCACTGCTCCAGGAAAGCTCTGTATTGCAGGGAGCTGCCAAGGAATGGGGGCAGCTCTAACTTCTGCCTCCAGGATGGGTGAGCCCAGGGTGCAGCAACACCCCCCATGCACCCTCCGTGAAACAGAGAGCTCATYCCAAGCAAACTGCCAGCTGACATTTGCCTCAGCCCCGGGAAATGCCACAACCACACCCAGCACCACCCCACACTGCCTGTTGGAAGCTGCACTGTGACTTGCACAGCGTCAAGAATTAGCCTGCTCTGCACAGGGATGAAGAGCCTCCTCTTTGGAAAGAGGTCTTTGGGACAATCCAGGTGCTGTTCAACCATTCAATGTCTGAACCACATTTAATAACCAAAAAAGAAAAGMAAAAAAAAAMMAMMMAAMAMMWMAMAMMMCC